>JAHZNI010003628.1:0-20277 GCA_027744415.1 Seira ritae | reverse complement strand
CTCTCCAGGGATATAAAAACCTCTCTCACCTAAAAAGTCCGGTAAGGAAGCGCTGAGCAGCTTGTACGTACGGAAGAGGACAAATGAGAGCAATCGCTTTGGTCACATAAAGTGTATCCTTGGAGGCATCATAAAAACTCTGGGTGAGGATCGATTGCTGCTTGTGAGCTGCCAACTTGAAGTGTCGTGGGAGCGACCTTGTATTATTCTCCTGGGTCGCGAGGTACTGAGCACGGCTTTGACGTTGCTGCTGATGATGATTCTGGTGGAGATTCGCTTGAGCATTTCGAAAGTTCCGATTTTGATTCGCCCGTTTCTGGTGATAGTGTTTGGCACTGGAGAGCTCTTGGAGGTGCATGGCCTAAGCATTTATTGAAAATTATTCATTATTTTTCAGGATCCTTTAACTTCATTTCTACGTACTCCCGAGGGAAGGAACTAACCTGAAGCGTGAGGATAGCCTCAGTAACACTTTGACTAGTAACTTCCTCGTAGAAAACATAGCTAAAACCAAAAAGTCGTGAGCCGTTCTCCCTCGTGATGACAAACGGATGGAAACATGGCTCCAATGTGTGCTTCTGAGTGCGGAAAAGGAGTCCATCAGGGAGGCAGAGCTGTCATGACATAAATTTTTGAAAAGATAAAGTGGACGAGTCATTCAAAAAGGGAAATTACTGTAACTGTAATTCTTCCTCCTACAATTCATTCACCTCCAATTTTTGCAAGTATCATGCATATCACAATGATTTTATTTTTTTCATGAACATTTTCAACGCAAAAAAGGAGAATGTTTCAATTCAGTGGATGAACGTAAAACAACAAAAAGTTGTACAAAAAATATGTTATTTTGGGTAAAATTGAGTATGGCGGGCTTAAGGAGGAAGATCAGTGAAACGAACGGAAGTGGTGTGTGTGGTAACGCTTTATTATTCAAAAGTAGTAAAAACTCATTGTAATATCCTGTCCGCGTTATTTATGATGATGAAAATAATGATGGATTAAGAGTAAGTAGTACCTAGATTTTATGCGTGACAGGCCACACTAATATATCTCGAGCATTTGAAACTTTGTGAAAGAAAAGAGTTGCTCTTTTTTAAGTGTGTATACTTACGTAACTGAAATTCAAATATAAAAATTAAAAATACATTCAAACTTAAATATATTCAGACATTCAAATGTAGGAGTGTCTTAAATCGAAATATTAAGCTTTTTGCGTCAGGTTCATTATGAAATGTAAAAATAGAATATTTTGGCAAACAGGATACCCTGGAATTAACATCATCATGAATTAATCTATAGCACAAAATGTAAGATATTCATGACAATAAAATGTAGGAACGAATCAGAAAAACAGTTGTTTACATGAAAAACATACAAGTGTTTCATGGATGCTGCAATTCATCTTTCTTCGTTCGACAGCAAACGAATTGAGGAAAGTCATACTTAGCCTTGACCCCGGAAAATTCCAAATCATAGAGCTATAAATAATATAATATTTTGTGCCGTGGATCAATATTATGTCCCTTCGTAAAACATTCGCGCGCAAATGTTTTCAAAATATCAATCAATGATCACGGAGGTAACAATGTTGAGGAGGTATCATTTTTTGAATCATCAAAGCCTTCATTCTTCACCGAACCTGTGCTGTACGCGTACCACGTACGTACGTAAGCCTCATTTAAAAAATGTAAGATGCAAGGTAAAATAATATCAAGATCAGGATGAGAAAACGTTTGCAAAATAAATTAAGCCATAATATCTACCTTGTACTAAAGATTTCGATTGCGAACTAAATAAATTTGCAGAATTCACTAGTATTAATTGAATGAAGTAATTTGAATGCATTACAAATATTTATTTTACGTCTCAGGAGACAGACATGTTTGTCTCAACTTGACTCTTGACATTTTCAATGGGCGACACCATAAACTTCGTGGCGTACTATAGTCAAGTATTTTGCAGTTGTTAGCTGTTTACAGTTATACTTTGCCCACATGCAATGCGATTCTTCAATTAGTAGGTAACGGGATAGACGAGGTAGGGTAGGTAGTCAATATAAATACATTGCATAATCTATCGATCTCCGAAGAATAAGGCGTGATTCGTGAAATGCGTAGGCAAGGCAAGGCATAAAATATCGAATTCCACAGCATCTCTTTTTGTTTTAAAAAATCTCGGTTAATAAATTTACACCCAGTCAAACAAAAAAAGGCCAAGATTCAAATTATATTCATACAAGTACATGCACGAAAGTCAGCTTGCAATAAATGGAATTTACTGGTTTTTGGATATTTTAGATTTAAAAAACGTTTTTATTAAAAAAATACAATAGATTCAACACAGCAACGCTTGACACTCTAAAATCGTTCCTTTCGTAGTCATCAATACGCTGAGACATCAACATGTTTACATGAGACGTACGTCTTTTAATCTAATCGGAAATATGAAAAAAGGTGTTTCGTCACAAATCATTAATGTAGGAAGGCATTCCATTAACACACTTGTTCCAGGCGACGACGACGACATTGCATTGGCATGATGTTGAGGAAAATTCACCATAAAAAAGCACACTCTATGCAATAAATGGAGCATTTCGCCATCAAATTAAATCAGACGAATTTGCTCAGTTTATGTCGCCAAAAAATTCATGGCATGATTATGTAGTGTGGATAGATCATCTTCAATATGTTATTATTGCTTGTTCTGTTCATCAATTAATACCTATGTCATCAACCTTGAGGTTAGTTAATCTTGTTCTGGTTTGGTTCTGGTTAAAGCTCTTGATCATTCACGCTTCATTTGCCATTTCATTGAAACTCAAGGATGAGCATCATATTTATCAGCTTTCTGCTGCTTACGTTTTTCTTTAAAATTCCTCAAAATAAAACCAAATTTACACGCTTCAGTCCTGCTCAGCAAAGATTTTTTTAAAATTAATGCACATTTTATGGACGCCCTGTACTTTCAATTTCAAAACTTTAGACATTCATATTCAGTATAATATATCGATCACATTTTTTTTATCAGAAAAAAAATCACGCATAATTCCAATTGCTCAACACATTTTATTCTTCCTTTACACAACACAATATAGTGGCTCTCTGTCTATTCTGTCGGCAATCAAAAATCACTGCTTGAGCGGCCCGCTCTTCATGCGTGCGTGCGTACTGATGCGTACACTATTCTCTCATCATCATCATTAAAAAGAGAACAAAAAGAGTCGTGAGCGCGTGATGATGATGGAGATGGAAGATGGAATGGAATACTATTTAATTCGAAATGTCTGTAGAATGACACATTTATGATTTCAGATAGAATATAATGGCATGTGCCAACAGCAGAGTTATGCAAATACAATAATATACAATGTCAACACAAGCTTGATGGGGACTACCATGATGGGCTCCGCTACGTTAAAAAAGCCTAGTTAAACAAATTATCTATTTCGTAATCAATAATAAATTGCCATTTAATTATTGACGACAAATTAATGATGCCTCCAAGCTTAAACTACTACGGAAGCTGTTATATATTGCGTTAAAAATCAAAACCAAGTCTTTTGTCTTGATGCAGACAGCTCAAGCTTTTTTCGCAAATGATTTCAACAGAACTCATTAGATTTCACGCACAGCTTGTTCCCTATCATCATCATTAATAATGATGTTTGAAATTGAAATCACGCTATAGCTCACATGCAAATACCTAGTCAAAGTTGTCATGTCGTCGTAGACGTAGATATTTAGGATCTCTTGGCTATACTATTTTCCCTTGTTCATGTTCACATAATGCAGCGTCTAATCTAATGGATCCAGTGTGACTGATTCATGTGCTGCTGCTATGCTGATGTCTTGTCAAATGAAAAAGAGAAAATCGGCTGCATTGTTTTTTTTTAAAAAACGAAAGTAAGGAAATTGACATAAAAAATGAGAACTTTTTTTGTCATCATTAACATAATTACTTGGAGCCGAGCTGCTACGATTGAGCCGAGAGATGTTAGGAGTGTTTGATTTCAAATTTTTTAAGGAAACGATTTGCTGAAGATTGTTTGAGCAGAGCATACAATATGAAATGAACGCTTTAAATGGTAACAAAACAAGAACAGGACGCGGACGCATAGAGAACACGATAAATTTTAAAGATGAAATGTAAATGACACGACATGGCTGCTGCGCGTTGAATTTTGAATGTAAAGGTGGATACAAGTAGACATATTAGGCATTCTAAATTCTGCGTGTAAAAAGTATTGGATTGGAGTGGAGTGGAGCGATGTAAAGTGGAGTTATTGAATTGCTGATGAATCTTCATGGGCACAGCAGGCATTTCCTGTCATTGCACAAATATGTCAAAGAGAAGCAAGCAAGGTTGGTTTCATTCTTCATGCCTCCCATTTCCCCCACAAAATTCGAAAATATTATGAGGAAGGTAGGTATATATATACATGTACTGTATGCAGTAATTCGAGTCTCTTTTTACCTCCGCGACCATAGCAAATTTGTTTTTTACTGCGTGATTCTCTACTAGGTACCATGCAATTCTGTTTTTACTGAGATGTTTTTTTGGAAATTGATGAAAGGAAAAGGGTAAAAGTTTTTTCAGAGGCTTTGTGTCCACAAAAAAAACCTCTACCTGGTATTAAAATGCGTGAAACGCTGACAACTGCAAAATATCTACTATACAACTTTAATCTGTTTCGAGTTTCATTTTTCTCACGTGGAAACGCTTCTGATTGATGTAGTGTAGTGTATTACAGGAAAAGTGATATTGTCATCGTTCCCCATTTCCATTGTTATCGCACGCACGCACTCGAACACACGCCAAGTTAATTTAACAAATAACATGCGTGCAGTGCAGAGTGAATGTTTTGGATTTTCTGTCACATTTAAAGTATATACTAACTTCAATCCGATGTCTTCACTCTTCACAGTATGGCATTGCATTGGAGGGGCACGTGCTTCATATCGCAATGCCCCAGGGAGGCCTACTTACTTAAGCACATTTATATTTACGATGCTTTCGTCCGATTTCAAAATCCTGGCCCAAAGTTGATAACTGGCTTAGATAGTTTCAAAAACCCATCTATTTGGAACTGACAACGGGTTGCTTGAATACTGACCTACTGATTTTGTTTTGATGAGATGCAAATTTTCACACGATGATAATTGATGATGAGGAGGAGGAGTGCTAATTTAACTATTTTAAGTGAAGAAAACATTATGTTAAGAATAACGTTCAACCCAATTCACTTGGCCCAGCTCCATGCTCATTATTCCATTGTAGGCAATGCATTACGCAGACTTAAAATTCAAGATTGTTTTAATCAGATTTGCGATATTTGGCAGAGCAGAGTGCTAGGCTAGTGCACGCACGTCTCCTTTGCATTTTGTCTGCCTGTATACATAAATCACATCTCTATATACTCGTCTTCTAAATCGCAATTACAAAGGTTTTACGCAATGAGCTAAATTCACGCTAAATATTTTTTTGGCTGACACCTTTCCTCTAGTTTTGCTGAAGCGCAGCGAAACAGTTTATTTTAAATGTCGAGATATAAATCTGAGGAAAGTTAGGTCACAGCAGTCAGTCCTTGCTTGTTAGCTGGGCTAACTAAACTGATGTCAAGCCATATGCCATGCCATGCCATGCCACGCTTCCAAACCAGTTGCAAACTATTATTGTAATTGTAAATCGTAATTGATGTTGAGAGATTATGCATTATGCTAACATCTCATCAGAAACGATTTCATGCTCAGCGTGCGTAACCTATCCCTACCAAAAACTTGGTTACCTATGTTATGTTGCTCAGGGGGCACGAACAATTCCCCAAAAATATAGAATATGCAAAACTTTTTTTTAGGAAAACAGTTAACCGCCATGCGATTAAATATTTATCATGATTTGAGGAGAGTGGAGCGGAGCAGTTCACTGTTCAAAAAAGGGAGCTCATTATCATGAACTATACTTGACTGCTACCGTTGATTCAATGCTATGATTTTTAATGCTTAATACTTGTCGAAAATTTTGCATCGTTGCTGATACTGATTGAGGATAATTCGTTCCTGTAATAGTAATAGTAATTTCGATCAAACCAAACCACCTGCACCTTAAACTAAACAATAGCATTTTGGGCATTTATATTTTTTTGTTCCTACCCTACCTACCAATGTGCCTTTGACAAAAAGGATTTAAAAGTAAGAATTTGCTCGTTCTTGTGATTTTATTTATTTTTTGCTGAGCTGATACTTGTATTTCTCACAACTTACTTGCTATTTCAAGCCTGACACAATGCAAGACAAGCGAAAAAAAACTGCTGAGGTATGGGCTCCCTGATTGTGAATTGGTGATTGTGGGAAGAACGCGAATTTGCTAAACTGTGGAAATTTGAAAGGTCGGCGAAGGATATAAAAGATTTGGCAATTGTCGTGTATCATTGCATTTTCAGAGACTTACATTAACACACAAAAATATTAACCAGCAAGAGAGGTGCTGATTGATGATGAGCAAACGATGAGATTCAAAGTTGGATTCAAGATAGGCATCCAGTTGAATTGAATCCTTGCGTCTATACAGCTAAATCATGCATCATGGATTTGCATAGGTAGTATGCACCATCCTAAAAACGAATCCCAATAATACGCCTCTGGTAATGTATGGGCCAAAGGCAAACAGAGAATTTCAGGAAAGTAAAGGGCCCCCGGGAATGACCCATATCTCATGACATGACTAGAAAGTTTGCCAAATTCATGACATTGTTTCATAAATAAAAAAAGTTGCTTTTATGTAGCCTAAGCATGAAAATAATTCCCAGTCGGAGGCCAGACTAAATTGTAAGCAAGGAAGCGGGCGGGTAATTCTAGGGAATTTATTATCGCATTTCATTTTTTGCCGAGTAAGTACACGTGCATGGTAGCGTTTAAAGGATGCTATTAAGATATTATGATTGTCCTTGTAAAAAGTAAACTTACAGTTTCCATCACTTTCGTATGACGGTAGAACCTCCAGCCCAGAGTTGTAATCTAAGCCGCAAACTACGAAATAGTCACAAAATCTGGAAACCGTCCCTGTAAACTTTAGCGAATTGCTCCGGCTGGATGAGGATCCACCCGTGGTGGTAGCAGAGCTATTATTCGATGCTGAAGCTTCCGGTCCACATACTCCTCCAGGAGAAGTGTCAACACCAACTTGGCTCGTTGCGGGCTCCATGACGTCCAGCTTAAATGACCTCTTTTAAAGTTTTTTGGGGAGAAGAGCAACTGGATGAAGAAGAGGGCTTCTCCAGTAGGACCGTTTTATCCAGCAGCCACGTATGTATGACTTTCTGAATTAGACATGACATCACAGAGGCTGTGCATTCATTTGCTGAGGTAATGTCTACGTAGTGTCACTTTAAAAATTAATGTGTCGACGTCTTGTCTTTCTCCAACGAAAAATGGTTCTTCTTTCACTTCACAAAATTTCTGCCGACAGTTGTAGATGGGTTACATCCGATCCGATCCTCCATTAAAAAGAAGGACCCACATAATGTGCCCCAGAGTCTGTAACGAAAAGAAGATCAACATCAGAATTAAATTTATGGTAAATTCAATGAAAACAAAATACGTAGTGAACTATGACATGAAGAAAGCCAGGTTTTTATTGCTTCCAATAGACTTGGGCGCAATGTTTTAGTCTGAAAGAGAATCCATAGCACAAAATGAGACATTCCCATTCCCGGTTTAGCTAACCTATTCACGAGGCAGAGGCAAATGGTCCATGACAGGGAAAAGCTTGGTCTTGAAACGCCCCAAAAAGATGTGAACACAAATCAGTTTAAGCCTTAAGCAAAAGAAATCTCGTGTTTTTTTTAAAATTTATTTCGGTTCGGTTGCACGAGGATGCGTTAACACATTCACCAGATTCACAACACAAACTTGGGTTGAAGACGCGCATACGTCACTTCAAATCCAAAATCCCAAACTGGCAAGAAGAAGAAAAACAGAAATTTCCTTCTGTCTTTCAGGATAAAGACTGAGGACGATGATGATAATGGTAAAAGCAAAATGGAGTTATCCACAATCAAAATCTTTTAAATGGATACCGACGCAAAAAAAGCTATGGCTGCGCTGTTATTCTGGTTGAGTTATGTCTCATCTTCATACAGAGCTAGTTTGCAGTTTGTGCTTTCAAAGCAAGAGCAAAGAAAGGAGTGGAAGAGAGGAGATATCAAGTAAGCTGATACTCATTCATGAAAAAGGTCAAACTCTCGAGCCCACATTTCCAGCGAGAAAAGAAGAAGACGATGATATCCAAAACTCTCTTTTTTTGTACATAAAAGTGTCGTCGCTTTTCTACACGATCTCCTCCTCCTCGATCCTCCTTTGCCCCTTGCTAGCTTAGTTTGGTTTGGCCTGGCCTGTGTGATGCTAAGACAGAGTATCTTTCTTTATGCACCCGCACTACTACACTCGTAAAAATGCCCCTTTTTAAGAACTTTTACTGGCCCCATCACATCATGAACTCGTAAAAGTGCACATGGACATGGACACGGGCACAAAAAGAAATGAATAGGACAGAGTATGTAGTTGGATTGGATGAGAAAAGATGAATAGGAAATCTTTTCTCTTGAAAATTTACTGTGCTGTGTAATGAAATAACCATAACAATAAACACATTCTTCCATTCACAAAAAAATGAAATGATCGGACGATGCAAAGGGAGATGATATTTAAGATTTTGAAATGCATAATCGTAGAAATAAAATATAAATTCTACATAAATCTGGCCTGGCTTAATCCATTCTCGTATTCGGTCGTGCTGTTATGGGGATGAATGAAGCTGCCTTAAACTTTCGAGTTTCTTAAACTTTTTTTATATTTTTATTAATATTTTTATCACTGTACACTCTAGTCCGAGGACTCATTTAGGAAACGCCGAGAGAGACGGAATGAACAAATAAATTCATTCTTTAGATAAAACTTATAAGGTCTGGTGCACTAGTACTGATACGATACATACACACTTTTATCAAATGAAAATAGATAAAGTGACCAAGAACAAGAACTACAAACAACGTTCATAATTAGAAAATGACCAAGTCAAAGCCAAGCCCATTTTATATATGAAAGAAGAAAGAAATGATGAAACATGAAAACTTATTGCAAGGCAATAGGTTGTAATTGAACTGAACCTCCCTTCCCCAAAAAAATATACATCTTCTCCAGCTCGTTTTATTGCATAAAATGTGTTTATTCAAGGAGAAAATGGTTTATTTTATTATAGCCATATTGCATTACTTTTTACAATTTACACAGATCAAGACCAAGACTAACTAAATCATGACGATGACGACGGGCCAACTAAAAGACGAAGACGTGCATGCCGCATGCATTGCAATGCAATTCATTATGATGCAATTCATACATGTATTATATTATACGTAAAAGACTAAAATTATATCCTCCTCCGCCTTCCCAAAATATTCCAAAAACGAAATGAAAATATTTGATGGTGATGGAAAAGGATGATGATGAAGCAAAAGGAGGAGACGAGGATGGTGTTCGTGTTGGATGGTCATGTTCATACAAGAAATATATAAATTGAGAAGATTTTCTTTCAAGATAAATCTTGTGTGCATGTGCTATTACAAAGAGTTTAAGATGTTGCTAGAGGATGATCCTTGGGAAATAAGATGTGATCTTAAATCTTGTATCACTTTGAATGGCTTGATGTTTATCCATCCATCCGCCAAAACGAAAAAAATTATTTCCTTACATGAATATAACAAAGAAAATGCTAATGCTCCTGCAAGCAAGGAAGACCTCATAGCTCACTGGAAACACGTACATTGTAAGTTTAAGATTTATTGTGTTTATCTTTCCTCTTTTGATAACTATGATGTAGGAATTGCTATGCAAATAGAGGTGTCACGTTGAACAAAACGAAATGATAAATCAATTTCTGCAAACGATACATTATTTCTAAAAATAAGTATTTTGATGGCGTCTGACGTCAAAGAAACTGGAGTACTTATCAAATGAAACGTGAGAAATGCTGGAATTACGATGTCAAATTGTTAAAGTAGGTATCATCATTGAGTATAATGTAATTTTGTGTTTGCTTAAATGATAAGACGATATATTATTACAAGACTTTTAAACGACATAACAGCCTATGACTCATGTCCAATAATAATCTTCATAACGCATCACATAACATTCATTATCAAAATGACAAACTACAGTTGTTGATTAATTTTAGGACCATGATGAATTAAGTTAAGCATTACTTTACTATGTAATCTTGTGTTAACTCGAACAAAGTATTTTCTGGAAAATTTCATTTCAGTGATGTGACGCGGACGTGACAAAGCTGACGAAGACACACAACAATGGGCCAAGAACCATGAAGATGGTAAAAATCGCAGTTTGAAGTTCTGAAAAACTGAAAACATCAAATGGAAATTGACATGAAGTAAAACATTTCTCTACAAAATAAGACTTACTTAATGCCAATGCACTTCCTCATCGAAGTGGAATCATGGAATTTACTTAATTTATAGTTATGAACATGAGTCAAAAGCCAAAACACTTTACTAAAAAGCATTATTATTTCAAAAATGAGTGATTATCTGTTGCTGCTGACAGATACGAGTTGAAGTACAAAAGATTAAGTTCAAGTTGAACACGTGCAACCAATCAATCAATGATGGCGATGACTCATTTATCGGTCATGTACGAATAATTGAAAGGGATAATGAATGCAATGCATGTAAATTACTAACTGTACGAATTTAATAATATTCATAATTCATAAATGTTTATACCTGGATTCATAAACATGATTTTAATAAAAATCAATGCAATCTGTCCAACAAAAAATCCATTTCACTTTTATTATCTAAATAAACTCTATAAATTCCGCATAGATACTAAATTGATTTCGGACCTAGTAAAATTTATAGCATGAACATGTATCCATTAAAATTTACAATATTTCACCGCATCACCACAAGCATCGTTATCTCTTCGAAAGATCGATTTTTTTCCTAGAATATGTTTAGCCAAAAGAAAAGTCGATTCCTTTTCACTATCAAATTCACCGCAAGGAAACATTATACAAATAAATAGCCAATTGCATATCAATTCAATATCTTAAGTGATTTTTTTCTCAGGCGAGCACTCATGCCTTTAGGGTAATCTGAAATTAAGTTATACATATTAAGGGATATAATGCATAGATATTATATCATAAATGGATATTAATTATTAATTATGAAAAAAGCAATTAATCCATCAAAGCTGCGATGCATGCAAAATGCATTGTCGTCATGTGGCCTGATGGACGATAGAATAAAAAGTTCAAAACAATTATCGGATTTTTAGTAGTTTGACGCGATGCTTTCTTTTTCGTTCAAAAGTGAACAATAGCAACAATAGCAATTCAATCCCGAATATGTAAGTACTAACTAACCATATCAGGTGAACAAATCTGTCTGAGCCTACTGACTTAATTACGTAACATAAATCATAGCTTTTGAGACGGACAACATCCAAATATAGTTGGCTAATAATAAGTAAAAAAATAATACTTAATAATAGCCCTGGTTTACTGCACTTTTTATTGCTCCTTAAAAAGATAATAGCCCACATGTTGTTATCATCACCATCCCACAAACACGAACTTCTGTAATGTTTACAGGTGCTATCGTTTCGACTAGACTAAGAATTTAAGTACGTTTATTATTATGTATTCCTTTTATAACCCCTTCATTCACTAAAATTTTTTTTACTATCTCTTTAATAGGAACGGCTATGAAATGAAGATCACCTTTTTTTCGTTGTAAGTTGATATTATGATGATAGCACGAACTACGAACATGCACACAAACACGATCAAAGAATGAATTGCATCGAAAAAAATCCCATGCATTTCTTATTTTACAACCGACGAGTTGGAGTTAAGGATCTTTCAGGCATTTCTTTTAATTCATTGTATTTGTATTTATGGCCAACGAGGATTTAACTGAATTGTACTAGACTCCACGGCGCCTGCATTGCATAACGCATAATATCTTTTATCTTTTTTTATCAAAACCTAAAAACATCTTTTCTTAAAGAAAAAAGTATTGCAGCTGAATGCAGTGGAAGTTTTTCGCGTGGAGAGTGGTGACAATTGAATGCCAAAAGACAAACAATGAAAAGGGAGAGTGCGGAGTAGACGGTCATCAAAACAAATACCTAATAATATATGACCACCAGCACACCATGACCGCGTTCAAAGACAAGACAAATGGAAAAATTAAAGTCAAGGTAATACATATGTAGTAATGCAGGATTAAAAAATAATGCAAATTATGAAAATGTCTAATGGTAACTTTGACGTTGACACTGAAGAAAATAAATTTTTTCGCCCTTGATCATATGTCATATCATGTGTGACACCCCCACAATTCAAACAAGAAATGAAATCTGTTTGTCGAGACAAGAGACAAACTATTCCTTTCAAGACCTTTCCTAAAATGTAAAATTGCACCTGGACTGGAACTGTATTAACTGTATTTACCTTTCCGGCAAGGCAAAATGTTAAAAGACAAATACATACAAGATGTGAGCTATTAATCCCAGAAGAAAAAAATACATACTTTCTTCGCTTCGCGAGCAACTAAAACGAAACCAAACCAAGTCACGAACTTATCACATGAAAATCGAGGAGCCCGCAACGTGAATCAATGGTGACGATAAAACAATATTTTTTGGAGGAAACCGAGCAAATTCCTCCCTCGTCCTTTCTCACTTCTTTCCGTAATATTAGCAGTAGTAGTAGTAGTGGTGGTAGTAATAATAGCACTTGAAAAATAAATAGTTATATGAGTACGGTTTGGCTCCTTTGTAGTATTTTTTTGCGCTCTCTTCACTAGTTTATTGCGATCAAGTGTGTCGATGTCGATGAGAGCATTTTTAGCCTTGCGCTTGCCGTTAGTTTTAGTTTGTGGTGTGTGTAAGCCAAAGTCAAGTCAGAAAAGCCGTGTGTGAATTATAGTATATGGAAGAGCTTTTTATTGGTTTCATTCACGCAAACCTCGTCTACATTTTTTTTCGCTAAATAGCTCAAGTTGCCTATTGACAAATTCAATGAGACAAAAAAAAGAAGGAAACCACTAATGTATAAATGGTTGGGACGTTGTTCATGGTGCTTAGTTAAATGCATACAGTAATAGTGACATTGCATCAGTCATCATTATTACTACTATTTGTGTTTGGTTTGGTGCCACTACCACAGCAGCTCTAGAAAGGATGAACAAAAGAGAGGCGAAATTGATATAGCATGCGAGATAGTACATCTTTTGCAATGCAACGCAACGGCTCCAAAACTACAGGGTTCCTTCCATATTTCATGAAAAAGCACGACAAGGCTTGGAATATTGTTGGTCGATGAAAGGCAATGGTTAATTGTTGAAAGCAAACGAGGAGGACCAGCCAAACCCAGACGTTATCGTAAAAACATGTTTACTACACAGAGTAGTACAGTGGAAATGTGTATTCCACCTTCCTTTGAAAATAATTTTTTGGAAAGAACTACCACGAATTTTTACAAATTTACTCATTCATTCGGTCACATTTATATCGATGAATTATGCATCATGATGATGATGGGCATATTTAAAAGGAATTACTATAAAGTATGTATGGGCGAATGTGTTTGTTTGAATGCTTTCCTTAAAAAATGTGTTTTTGAAAAGTAGAAAAAACCTACATGACATGACATGTTTGCAAAAAAAGGTCGGAGGAAGAAAGAAACTTTTTTCAGCATAAAAGCTTTATTTGAAGGATAAAATTGTGTAGTCTGTGTGTCTGAGTCTGACTGCATTGCATATGCATGCATTATTATTATTATTAGGATTGCATATAATATAGTACACCCGACCAGAATTTGACTTGATGGGAAGTGAAGTGAAATTACGGACATGCTAAGTTGTCGATAAAAGCCTCTATGGACAAATATTGATCTATAGAGCGCTAGGAAACAAACGCTAGAGAGCTCCTTTCGAACGTGAAACTAAGCGCCAAGAAGGCCAGGCCAAGACCAAGACCGCATCAAACTATTTATTCGCGAGAGGAGTACATACTCCACTTCTCATTCATAATCAAAGCCAAGCCACGTTTTAACTTCTTAGAATTTGGAGTAATGGCAAATTCCTCCACTCCACACACTACGTACCACCTACCACCACCAATAAAGAGAAAAAAATCTCCAACAAAATAAAGTAAGTGGAAGGTTGCTATTTTGGTATGTGGTCTTCTTGGTAGCGTTAGTAATGCGTTCGAATTTAGGGAGACCAAAAGTCTACAAGGCACACATACACACAAGCTATTTTTTCTAAAGTACCTCCTCTAAAACTAAACTGCGAGCCAGAGCCACACAAACACGTTTGCATTTGTCTGCAAAAAATAGGTTTTCACGGTAAAGAAAATTTGGTGCTTGCTGAGCTGTAGTAGAGCTACGGAGCCAGCAACCTTGACTCCCATTCCATTTCAAGACCAGGCTAGACCACATCACATCGCCATCAAAAGGATTACATGGCATCATGATAATGGCTTCAAATGTATGCATTACAGCTATAAGGGAGATCAGTTTCCCCCCTCGCCTCAAAGTTTGGAAAAGGGAAGGAGGAAAAAGGGCCTTTGGTTTATATTGTTACGACCATATAACCATGACTGCATGAATCTCGAACTACCCCTCCAGTCTCCAGTTATCTCGTTGATGGCTCCCAAGAGAAAGAAATTATTTTCCTGTAGGGCGAAACCATACACCCAGACGAAAATCAAAGTTTTTTTTACATTTTTTTAAAATGCTCAAAAGCGCATTACGTATGTATTTGCGAAGGATGAATAATGAAAATGAAGTTGAGGAAGTTTGAAAACGATGAGAATAAAGTGGTGAGCTTGAGCCAGGGATTTCAATACACATTCCCTATTTCATACGGAAACATTAGTTTCGGTTTGTAGACGCCAGCCGCATACCTAATTTAACAATTCTTCGTGTTGGCGAGAATACTTAATACTCAATACTCGACCCTCGTTTCTTCAATCCAACAAGAAGTTGCGAAAAATAAAGATAGGAAAATTAATAGGTCATCGATTCAGTGTGTTGCTCATGTTTGCGGTATTGCTGGCGACGGTGGTGAAATTTCATTTCGGTTTTACTTGCCATAAGGAGTTTATAACACGATATTATTTCTTCACGACGACGACCATAGGTTATCTCTTGTCTCTCGGAGACTCTTAATCTAGATGAAAACTCACTCGAATTCGGCTCGTTTGTCCTGTCCATGTGCAGTCAGGCCAGACCCTGTTACAAAATCTACAATTTTCATTTCCTTTCTCTGAACTCACCTCCATTTCATAACCTTGGCTCGGACTCGGGCTTGTCTGCACAACCGGTACGCTTCGGTAAATTTCTCTTTTCCATTTAATAATTGAATCGGCACGTACCTCCCGATTCCTCTCATCAACAAAATGAAGACGGAGCGTAGTACATTTGATCAAGTATGTGATTGTGAGACGTACTAGCGGATTCTTGAATTATTATCATTTCTTCATCAAGGAAAAGTTCTCCAAGGTGCGGGTAGAATTGGACGGTTTCCAGCTAGTCTACTACATACATACTTTCTTCTCAAGAAATACATAATATGGTGCTGTACTTCAAGGTTGTGAGTGATTTACAGGATTATGATATGATGAGGACTGCTAATGGATTGCTAGAGGAAATTGCCTCCTGTCATACCGGAAAACGCTTGCATATTTCATAGATGGCTTGGCGGCATGGAATAATGATGCGCTGTGACATGACATATGTCCTGCCTGTGACTTGGACAACTACTCAAATCAAATCCAATGCAACTACGCAGCGTTTTTTTCTCTCCAGTGGTGGATTGGATGGGAGGTTGGTAAGTTGGATTGGATGGTAAGTTTCCGCTCATCTCATCGTTATCATTTCGAGTAATGAAGGAAGAAAGAAAAAAATCTCTCACATTCATTTGTTTGCCAACATGCAATTTTATTTTTGATGATGATGATCATGATGTTGGTGACTAGCGACGCCATGAAGTTTAGCTCAAGCCTGGGCCTCATTTTCTTGGCCAGGCCAGTGCAGAGTTATCATGAACTATTCAAGGTTTTGTCTCTATGGCAGAGCTCTTAAGGTCATCGTCATCAAGAACGTAAGCAAGCACGCATAACATAACAACACACACAAAGAATAATGATAAAAATGCGAAATTCATTCCATGCCCTCAGACAATCACTTGCTTGGTAATTCAGGTAGCTGAACAAAGACACGGCATGGTATGGCATCATACAGACTATTCAATATATAACGACGCATACCACCAAGTCATTAGGAAACATTTTTTTCCTCTCCTCTACTTATTGCAATATTCTTGAATGCATTCTTATTCTTACGTATGAAATATGATGAGAAATACCTTAATTGCTTTCGCTCATGTCATGTCATGACTATTGTGACTCATTCCTTAACTTATCAGCTTAAAATCCGACTAGGTAGGATTAATTCAAAAAAAACATGCAAAGAAACTGCTAAAGTGTTTTTTTGAATCTTGAATTCATGCAAAAACGGTCACTAACCATAAGTCATTCATTGCACCCGATTCGAAGAATAGACCAACAAATAGTGATTTTGGCCACCACCGTCACCGCACTGCCATGCCACAAGAACAACAAATAAATTTTCTATTTATTTTTTCTGATGATGAACAGGGGTAGGTGGAATAGAAAATATAATGACAAAAGTAAAATGAATGTAGTATGTAGATGTACTGTGCAATATTTCAATTTCTTGTTTTTCTGCTTTATTTTGCACGATGAAATCCCGGGCCATTATTCATAACAAACATAAAGATTCCGGAAGGAAAGGAACCATCGCGTTCCTTTACTCATGCAAGGAAAATCTATAATTCACCTACCACTACCACCTACAGCTACGTTGTTTCTGCTACAGCTAGAAAGATAATAGAGACCAGATAGGTAATATTATTATGCATTTATGTACGCAAATGATGATGAGGGAGGAGACGACAAGAAAGTTTTTGCATATAAACCAAACCATACTCAAAGCCAAGGCACAGCCATTTTACGTCATTTCATGTAAACATGAACGCGAAACATCAATAAATTTTCGGTACTGCAAATACCACAAAACCATGCAAAGCTATCGTGCTAGTGATGATCAAGTCATGACCACACTCCATTCTTCCCATAAACAAATTAATGACGCGTCTAAAACATTCCGGAATAAGAGATCAATGCTCGCATAATATATCATGTAGGTATTCCAATTTCCAAGAAACGTTGTTGTTGGAAGCCGATGATAATGAGCAAACTTTCGTTATAAATGCTTAGACTATTTGCATAATTCCAGAAAATAATAATTAATGTATGGCTCGGCGAGATAAAGTCTACCGCAGGTAAGAGGTGCCTATCTACTTAGGTACCTGAAGTTTAAGTTAGTTGCATGCATTACGCATTTTTTTTTGTACATTGTTGGCGTTATCTCCTTATCACTTTGAATCGTGTTAAGGCAACCGCAAGGAAGGAGCTATGTATATACCTATGCATTCATGTCAGAGCGGAATATTTATATTAATTTTTGATTCTTTTAGTTTGCCTGCATGAACCTGATCTGATCATTTCGAAATGATTGGATTTACAAAGTGTACTTAACGGTATAACATTCAGTTATTGTTGATTAAATGCCGCCACTACAGTTACATTACATAATAAGCTCGCTATCTATAAAGGGTAATTTTTTAAGCATATTTATGCAAAAGTTGTAATTTTTTTCATCTTTTGCCATAAAGGAAATAATGCAGTTGTGATCATGATAAGATTTTTTTTCGTATTGGCGAATTGATTAATATTTTTTGATTCAAGTAAGAGAAATGAAATTCCCATGCAATGGGATGTGGTCTGGTGATATATTATGTTACCAAGCAAAAAATTTACCTGTGTAGGTTTTTATCAAAGAAAAACAAACGGTGCGATGCGATCATTGCGTAGAGATAGTCCATATATAATATTTTTTATTTCCTACTAAATTATGTATATTCGAGTCTCAATTGCACCTTATACTGAAGGGCTTGAATTAAACAGTTTTGCTAAATCATTCAACTTGAATGTTACTCGAAAAAGACGGGGAGGAGTGAAAGGGAGCATTTCATTCAAAATCAAAAGCTTATTTTCAGCAATCAAGACGCAGAATAAATATGATTATGATATTATGATACACCTGTGCATAATATTTGCACCTCATTAACTTCTCTTTGCCGTTGTATTTCATAGATACTCACTCAGTAGTAATAGTAATGGCAGTGATAATGATAATATGGTAATGGCATCGAAATCTCATTCCATTTTTTTCTTCATTACTATTTTTATTATTATTTTATCGTCTTTTAAGATCACTAAAATTGAATTGGAGCGCATTAATCATGTTTTTCTAATGATTGCCGATTTACTTGTACATGATCCGTCGTCCCTAGTCAAAATGTAAAAAATTTTCATGGAGATTTTTACAGCATGACATGTGACACGTATTAGCCTGACCTACGTGAGATTATATGAACCAGAAAACATTTTACATGCCTAATAAATAAATGTCTATTAAGTTGCAGCAAGACGTTGGTTGAAGGGTAAACTACTCATAATGGTCAACAGGCAAAGGTTACCGTAGATGCATTATTTGTCTCAGCCTCAGCTTGTTCCGTGGTTGCTGACGACAATTCGCTTCGAATTATGACATGTCAGATCAAAGGAGAGCATCTATTGTCATTGTCCATTTAAATTCAGGAGTTTACTGTATTTAATACTGAAAGGACAGTGTCAGCTCTTCACTCTCTTCTGATTTTATTCCAACCAACTGGAACCAAAATTTTGTCAGCATTTGAATTTTCTAAAAGCGTTAGTTTTTAGAATGTTAAAAACGTCCATTTTAATTGGTTTCTGCATGAACCGTATGGTAAATAAATAAAGCCCCATTTGTGATGTTCTTGAATTTTAAATTAATCTACTTCGCATTTTATTCAATGTCAATAAATGATTAGGTACGTAGATAATTCTGTAGACACCTACATATAATCACATTTGTTTTTGTTTTTTGAAAACACTTCTGGTTTATTTACATACATCATGGACCGTTTCTTCTAATCACATATTATATAATGAAAAGCTTAAAACAATTAGCCTGCATTTACAGCAGAAAAACAAACTTACCAGAATAAATGCATCCAGACCCAGAGTAGGAAGGATATACTCAGATCTATTTTTTCAGGAGATTGGAGAACACAATCCAATGCACAACACATTCAATCATGTCATCGTCATCATATAATCATATCATCATTAATTGCATTGGCTATGTAAAACACAAGCTATACTGCATCAGAAGCACTCTCTTGCTCTTTTCAAATCCAGAGACGTTGTAATTGTAATCAGCGAGAAGGTGAACAACCACAGTTTCATTTTTTTAGCCAATTGCAAATAATATCGCGATTTATTGCTTCAAAAAGAAACAAGAAATCTATTGACTGATGAAACTTAATTTTGCTTCTTGCCAAATGGCTTTTTAACTCGATTAATTTTTATTTTAATGTGGTCACTCGAGCAGCGTCAAAGTCATAGTCCATCCATTTTAAAGTGCTTTCAGTCTAATTCGGATCTTTTATTGAAAAATCAAATTGAATCAAAATGGGCTTTTCAGAGATGAGTTTAAAGCACTCACAGCCAATAAATAAGTGCTTTCAAACAATTTTGAGCTATTCCAACCAACCTCACAGGAACATGCACACAAAACTTTCATGATAGATAATGGATCATCTAATTGGTGAAATTGATTAGATTAAAGGGGAGATTCAATTCATGTCATAGTCATAGTCAATCCGATTTAAAACTTCATGGAAAAAATGCACTTTCCTCGTCAGCCACTTTTTTGGGAAAATCCAGAGTGAACCGTGAACATTGAACCGAACAGAGTTAAGTTGCTGATTGATTTCAAGATTTCACATGTGAACTATTTTTTATTTCCCAAAAAAATTATGTAAGATCCAGAATTTCCAATGTCCAAAAGTTTCCAATGAATTTTCTCCAGCAGTTCCAGTCCCACAAACAGGCAATCAGAAGGAAACAAAATTCACGTGATGATGGAGGAGATTTCTAATTTCCTTTTACAGTACAATGCCTTAGCCTTACCCACATACCCATTTTTTAAAATTTAAAGAGACTTGTCTGT
>JAHZNI010003627.1:0-26802 GCA_027744415.1 Seira ritae | reverse complement strand
CAGGAATGAGGAATGAGCATGAACACTGAACATGATGGATTCATAGATTATTTTAAAGGTGTCATACATCTTTACATCGCATATATTTTTGGAACCGAAACCGTTCTAAAAAAGAAACCTTTCCTCCAGATAATCTTTCTAGGAGTCCATATAGTCCTTGTATTTTTAGTTGGCATGTGGATTGGATTGCCTTTCAAGTGTAATAATAGCCATTTCCATGCCTGTTTTCACCAGTTCCTTTTCCGACTCCTACTTCGTGACAACTGAGGAACACTACAGAAAACCCTGGATTGAATTTGACGATGATGACGACGATGGTGACAAAATCGTGTGAAAGGAACGTACAAAATACAATACATGTCTCTATTATATCTTGATTGATCGTCGACGTACTCCGTAAGCGGAAACCGCGACTCCTGCTGAAAACAAAAATTGCGAGAAAAGGGAAGCCATGGAGCTGTCGTAAACATGAAAGCAAATAAACTTCACACAAATTGTAGGGTTTTTGGATTCAAAATCAGAATTGTGTCAGTTACTGTACATGATGCAACCAAATATATTTAACAACAAATGAATATTGTATGATGCGTAAGCAAATTAATTTCGTTCTGTAGTAATGAAATGATTGACATTTATTTCATTTTGACATCCAACTACAATTGAAAATGAGCTGGTGTTAAGTAAAATAATATACAATACTTTCGCCAATATAGGGGAAAATGTGCAAATTTCGGTATTAGGTCACTTGGCCAACTAAGCAATAATTGGATTATGCAAGTGAAAGAACTGACTAGATTCGTAATGAAACCATAACCGCTCACGTTTTCTGCTTTGAATTATTTGCTAACAGTAGGCAATAATATGGATTGCTCAACTCACTCACATTTCATTCAGTCTCGAGATGTATGTTCAAGTTTCCATGTATATCCCTTTGCCTAGTACTAATGCAACAGGATATCTCCAATTTAGAGGAAAAAAGGAAAGAATTGTTTTACTCTTCGAAAGAGTGGGAAAATGGGAGAAAGTTTCTCTAAAGAGAAGTTGAATTACTAAGTTCATTGAAAATGAAAAGTCTGAAAGTACTTCCATTCCATTCCACGCCACTCACTCTTTCGCTGCTCGCTTGAATGTGCGATAAAAAGTGAAAACAAACTAAATGAAATGAAAGTAGGAGAAAGTCCTCCAAAACTGGTTGGGTATGGGAAAAGCAACAGTCAAGCAGGCGGAGAAGAGAAGCCAACATCAACATCAACATGGAAGAGAAAGCATAATAAAAACGATGATGGCAGAAAGATAAGAGGCACACTCGAGTGCCTAAGTATTCATAAAGAAAACAATAAAAACATGCAATACATAAACATGGGGGAAAATAGGCATCATTTTATAGGCCATGCATGCATACATGCCTCCTAAAATGCATGAAAGTTAAGAGAATGAAAGAAAGGAAAATGCACAGCATTTATTGCGATAAAGAATCGATTTACCTTATAGAAAGTTGTGCTCGCCTGTGGTTGCTTTGCAGGAGAAGAGCTTGCCTTTCTAGGTTTTCCATTCCGAATTCCGAGTCCAACTCCAACCATGTGGCTTGGCTTTGCCTGACTGTTGCCTTGACGTCATGTGAAAAAGCGGGTGACGTTCAGGGAACAGAACAGGATATGAAAAAGAAAAAAAAACGTCACAATAGTTTCAGCGTTACCCTAGACTAATCAATAAAGTATGCATAAAAGAGTTTCCTTTGTTGTATTCGTTGCTACTGATCGTGATCATTATATCATGTCGCATTTTATTTTTATGCCGGAAATCGAGTATAGAGCAAGTGTTAGCAGAAATAGGATGTGAGGTGCATGAAGCCTATGATTAACAATTTAGCTAGTTATTTTCGGAAATGACGATCATCTCGAAGATCCAGATCCAGCTCGTTTCGATGTTTTCTTATTAATACCGGGATTTGATGCGAACATCCGAATCCTACAACGAACACATTGATCACGATCACGGGTAAATAAATAGGCTTGAACATTGGGCATGAAGAAATAAGTTTTCGGGGGAAGAAGAAAAGAGGAATTTGGAAGAGGGAGAAAGGGAAAAGGAGGTTACACAACAGGTTCTTTTCTCTGTTACTCCATAGACTTGTAATATTGCAGACTGAGCAGCTCAGCTTTTACACCAGCTTCGCATGGTAATGTAGCTAGAGTTGCTGGAAAAGTACTCTATGGACGCTACATATATGCCGTGCTTACTACTAAAAAGTTTTTTTAGGTACCTGGAAATGCAATACACAGGAAAGATGTGGAAGGAAGGATGAAAAAAATCTTTAATCTACCGTGCTTGCTTTCTCTCTATGCAATAGTAAGGACTCTAAAAATGATGATACTTTCTACTACTACTACTACTACTGCATATAATTTAACACATGTTCCTTGATAAAATCCCGAAGAAAAAGACCATCTCAGAGGCAAATCTTCCTTGATTGTGATTGCGACTCAGGAAGAGAAAAACTCCTTTTTGTGTTTCCCTTCATAGCATACGCTTTCACAATATATTCTTTTGCTGTAGGAAAAATGAAAACGAAATTTAAAAGAGGCCTTCAAGGAAGAAAAACACTATATGGACTTTCACTCCAGAGGATCGATGAATTTAAGGTTGGACATGGTTTTCGAAACAGGTATGCATATTTATTACTTAGAGCAATGAAAGGATTGCTTTCTCAGTTCCTGCTTAAATTCTTTGAAAGAAGGGCCCAGATCTACTTATGTCCTATTTTAATTTTCACTTACCAAAAAAAATTATCTAGGGGCAATATATTTAAATGAGGCGAGATGACGCGACAAATTTTTAGGTAAAAGGACTCAAAGGAGTGCAAAGTTTGAATACAGTTAGTTAAATTTCCTCATTTGAGATTTGAAAGAATTATAATTTCTTTTTGTAGCGCTGCGCTGCAGGCAAAACTTTCTTCGTTTGATTAATTGAAAGAATAGGAATTTCCTTTGCTTTTATGTCCCGTCTCTGTAATCCTCAAATAAAGCCGGTTAAAATGCTTTTTTATGGTCCTTTCTTTACACATGTACATTATACCATATAGTATATACCATGCAATTTCCTATAAATGTATATAACAAATGAAGAAAGGGCTTTTTGGAAACGAGAATAAAAGCTCGTATTCGTTCTTGAATTCCATGATGCCTTTGCCGCAATAACAATGAAACAAGAAGCGACAGCGAGCCGGGCCATGAAGCAAATTTTTTCCATCCACACATGCATTTCGGAATGAAACATGCAGACACACAAAAAATATATGCATAATATTGTACTGGTAGCCGAATGAAAAGGGCGATATTCAGATGTTCCAACATAATAAAGCATCGGCCTAGGTCTCCAGCAATTTTAACATTCCATGTTTTTTGAATGCTGCCTCAATACCTCAATGAATTGGGGACTTGGAGAGTGGATGGGGCCGGGAGTATGTTGAGGAAAGAGGGTACTGACGTAAAACGATTTTGAAACTCTTCTTTGTCCCCCTTCTCTTTCTCTCTCTCTGAATCCCGCAGCACTTTCTCTTTTCTCACTCTAGCGTAAATGCTCCTCTCTCGCTCGCCCGTCTTGTTTCATTCACAAATATTGATCCTCTCCAGAAAAAAAAGAGAGAGAGAGGAGCAGAGCCAAAAAGTTTTGGGTACAGCAAAAACTCGCATTCATGGAAAACACTGGAGTGTAATGTAATATCATGGAGGAAAAAAGTTTCCACTTAAGTCTCTATAATTCCATGATGGGTATTAAGTGAGAAAGTGCATGCAGCAGGAAAGGGGAGGATGTGTATTTATGAGCGCAAGAAGAAGAGGAGGATGCAGACTAGAGAGCGGCGAGTTGCAAGATACAAAATACAGTTCCGTCGTCTTCGACGTCTTAGAAAAGGCTTAAAAAGGACAACAATCAACAAAAGGAAGACTAGAGGGGAAATAGGAGGAAAGCCTTGGTGGTTTGGTTACCTCTCGGTACATACCATACAATATTATAACGAAGGTACATCATCGTGTACATGTTTTAGTGAAAATGAAGAACATATTGGATGAAATTAGGGTTCCAGAGATTCTAGATTGGATGGCAAGAGAATAAAGCCTCGGAAGAAGAAAGAAGGTAATGGAATACCAACATAACAAACACCGCCACCACCACCGCTACAGCATGTCCCTACATCTGTACTGCCTTTGATAGAAGAGATTGTGATAGCAATACCGCATGGCCATGGCCATCCACCGAATTCTGCAACCTTTTTGTCATGACTTTCCTCCTGAAAGAGGGAAAGGAAAGCGTCGAAGATGTAATCAGGTCTAGACTACATGAACACGAACATGAACTCTTCCTTTCTGAAAGTGATGTGATGACAAACATGCAAGTTGAAGGAGATAGGAGAAATGCATCCTTTCACTTTTGGAGATTTCAACAGTCCTCCCTCTTCACAATTCAATGAAGCGTTATTATTAGCAAATATTGGAAGATAGTTTCTTGCCAAACTTGGGATTTGTTCATTTTAATTTGAGCAGTTTGCAAGAATGCGATCATTAGTAGGGACAGGGGCATATTGAGAATCTGAAACGTAGGCGATGAGAGTGGAGAGAACTTGATTTCTTTCCAATGTACTCGGACGTATATTAGGTACCTAAATGCATTTTTAATTAATCGAATTATACACGGTTGAATTAAAGTTGGAATGTTGAGGGAATACCTCTGAGCATTTTAGATGTTGATGCGAGCTAGTTAATATACCAGAGAGAAAAAACTTTCCATTTTGCAAACTTTCCATTTCATTCAATTCATTAGTGACGCCTCAAGATGTTTGCTTTCCTGTTGTAGAACTCGACTCCCCCGCAACATTAGGCCGCAGCTTCATATTACAAGCTTCAAGCTATAGCTATAGCATGGAGGCAGTTTTGTTTGAGATTGTGTGTTTCATTATGTACGTTATGTAGGTCTTCGTTTCATCATTTCCTGTCGTTTACTATTTGCTGCTTGAAGCTACAGTAGTTGCAGAATTAAGAGTGGAGTGAATGATGAAGTGATCGAGGTGGAGATATAAAATATGTGTAGGTATGTTTCTGGAACTCACAAGCTCGGTTCTGTAGAACCACTAGGCCAAGTACATTAAAAGAGCAACCTTCGGGCTGCTTATATAATTTCTGTCTCCAATATCCACTTTGATTGCGGAAGACTGAAATTTTAGGAAGGAAGTTGGCGATTGACTCCCGCATCATTTTGGTTTACCGTATTTACTCTTTGCTCTCTCTCACGAATCGAATTACTTCATTCGAATTCGTAAATGGAGACATCGTATGGTCTGGGAATGGCAAAGGCCTGTTCTTATAGGTGCCTGTGCCTAACTTATATAATGGGAACATATTTCACAGCCAGGTTTAACCTGCTAAATAATTTGACAGCACTGTAACACGTCACATTACAGATTGCAACACAATGGTCCTTAAAAGATACTATGACAAACGATTTGAAATGTACTAACTCTGATGTGCCCACTTTGAACTACTTAATAAGAACATCCTATCCCTTTGTAGGACAACAACCTCGTACGTTTGTAGTCAAGCAGATTGAGGAAAACTCCTATATACCAAGACATGACCAAGAGCAAGCTAAGCGTCGTTGCCTCATATGATGCAAAGGTAACAAAGAAAAATAACTTTCTCCAACTGGCAGAAAAAAATCCGAGCAGGCCAGACCAGGCCGTATGCTGCTGCAAGGCACAGAAGCACCACCTAACGCTTTCACTCTGAAAACTTTCTAGATGAACTCAATTGTAGAAGATGGGGTTACCTGAAACCTTCACCAAAATAGCAACTGCCTACTTAAAAATTCAGCTAATGTATGATTTAATTAAATGATTGAAACAATATAATATTCAATTTGATCTACATGAATGTACAATTTACATTTTTATTATTACAAGAATGTACGAATAAGCGACTTCATAATACATATATATTCCAAATGCATATATGGAGATGAAACAGGTAAGTAGATGCACCTGTTACTTTGTAACAAAAACAATTACAATTATGGCGAGCGATATTACTCCTGTTCAAGAGGTTGAGACTATAGGAAATTAATAATATTGTATTGTAAATCCGGGCATGTTACTTTGTTCAAATGTGTTAAGCATTCCGTAGCTTTACAGTATTTCTTTGTGATGAAAGTTATATTCAGTAAGTAAGCTGCATCTTCACAACACGCGGGTATTTCGTAAAATGGACCATAAATTCGTAAATGGGAAGCATTAAATTAGAGTGATTCCGAAGAAGAAGGTTGGAGAGGAGATCTATTCAAACTCTGGGATATCATCGAACGAGTAGCCGGGGATGCCCTTGTAGGCGTAGTACGCGATCCTTACATGATACGCCCCGGGAATGAACATCAGAAATCCCATTATGATCATCGGCCAGACGCGATCGGTGAACTAAAATAGAAAAAATAATTGCATTGGCCATCATGCTTTAATTATTCAACCATTAACATTGGTAGCTATATTGTGTGACTTTATTTAATCATTACCTTTCCATCCAAATGACCGGCCATGACTAGGAAACCGAAGGAGAGGAGGGAAATTCCAGCGAAGCACAGGAAGCTGGCAAGGCAAATGGAACGTGTTGGAACTCGAGCGGGTGGTTTTTGGAACTGAAAAAATAATGATTAATGATTATTATGTCATGTGAAACTAGTCACTAGACAAAAGGAAATTATGAAGCTTCAAAAATTGATATCCCTGAGATTGACTAACTAGCTTTTCCTGTTTACCTGAGAGTCGATGTACTCATCATTAGTGCTCTGGTGCTTGCTCAAAGTCCGGTACAAAAGGTTGGAGTTGCTGCCGGAGATTGTATTATTGTTGTTGTTATTGAAGGGATATGGATATGGAGGAAGGACACTGTCGAAATTGTGGGCTCCATGGATGGGGGAGACGAATTCCGGGAGTCCGTGTGCGTTGTACGTTTTACGATTGGTTAGTCGGATTTTAGTCATTTTGACGCCAATTTTTGACACATCAAACGATTCTTTCTGTGGACGGCAAATTAAGCTGCAAAAATCCTCACAACCAGTTATGTAATGGCAGCAACAGTCAGTCACTGCAGGAATTGAAACGATATTACTTTATCTAAAATTTCATTTTAATTAAAATTGTCCCTGGACCACTTTGCAAAATGCGACGAAATTGTTTAATACCAATGCCAACCCGCCTGCCTGACTCTGCACCATAGCAAGTAGCTGCGAGGAAAACATAGTCTATCAGCTGCTTATTAATAAAGAGGCACCTTGCTCTCTGCCATGCACCAGCAGCAGCAGCAGCTTTGTTTTCTTAAAGATTAGCACTGTATCGGTATGGGTATGACTCACTCTGGGGTCTCCCACTAAAATGTTACGCATTCCCACAAAATGGTTTTTTCTTAACAAATAATTTACAATAATCTATTAATAGTAATACATAAAGCTATTTAGGTTAGCTAGTTTGAGACACTCAAATGAGCCTTCCCGAGACATTACAGATGAACGAGGCCAGACAAGTGTTGTGTAATTCACACATGTTGAAGTAAGTGCAAGTGTACTCAGGACATCTGCAACTCACACGAGAGATGTTTTGATTTTACACAAAGACTCACTCAGGCTTGGCTCAGGCTGTAGCCCTGTACTGTTTGGAAATACAATGAGGGGTTTTAATTTTTTAGTGAAAAGTAAAGCAGAACAAAAAGACTGCACGATATGATGAAGACTGACGGCATGCAAACATTTTTACTGAATTTTGGTTGAACTTTGAGCGTTAAGATCAAAATAATTTAAATAATATTTTTTAAACTTCCAGCTTAGCTTTTTCCCATCAGTCTTCTACGATGATGTAACTTATTGCTCACGTTAAATTTAAATGGGTATGGACTAAAACATTAAAATGCGCATATTTCGGCAATTTTGATAAAAAATAGTTCCAATTACCTCTTACAGCTTACTCGGTGACCATCGTGATCGTGCAAGATAGTTAGTAGACTTTGTCCTGACACGAAATGTAATACTACGATTGGGAGTTGGGAGCAACACGAAGGAATCGTGTCATTCCACTTAAAGTTTAGATCATTTTAATTTATTTTATATCCATCTCCATGCTAAAGAAGGTCGGGGTCGGGTCGGCTTAGTACTTACAGTCGTAAATAGAACATGAAAGGTGCTCTTCTTATCCGAGGCTCAGAGGCTGACCATCACTAGCATGGAGATGGAGTGCAGATTCGTAGTACGTTCCCATGCGACTTTTAGTTGCGACCGCCAGATCATACGCCTAGGTTGGCAATACACATCAGCTGATGTTGATAAACATACATGTTCAATTTCTGATGACTTGGCTTGCTACTGTCACACGGCGTTCGCTAAAAGACGCATGGAAACGTCCTTGTAAATAGAAGTAGATGTCTAACATTAAATTGCAAAGTGGTTCAATTCTTAAAATACATAGACTGTCAATAATTTGGAATTAGAACATAGGATAAGGACCAACAAATCATTATTTTATATCAAGTTTGAAAAAAGTATTTAGCCCGTCCAAATCCTCCGTCGACGATATTTTCAATTCTCTATTGGTATCGCTATAGGTAAGTACATACCTTATTATATTGGTCTGCGTTAAGGTGCAAAGTGCAAAGAAGTAAAAACAGAGAGACAGCATAAACTATCAACCACATTATGAAATAGAAAGAGATAGAATATAACAACCCTCTCCCTCATCAAAGTACATCATCATCATCATCACTGAAACGTTTAGTGCACATGCACTCTACAACAACCACTGATTTTACTTTGTACTTCCATGGCTTTTGGCTTTTTGGTTTGTTTTGCGTTTTACATCTGTGTACCCTCTGTATATATAGCTCAAGCTCAGCAGCTTAGCTCAGGAGCTCCGCAGTTTCATATTTCACCACCACGTTATTTTACAACTTTTACTACTATAAAAAATATATACTTAACTACATAATACATTGTAATTCATCCATTGAACAGAACACACGAAAATAATACTATATAGCTATAGTACATCGATGCCCGCAAATTTTTTACTATATTCTAAACAACAGAGTATCGTGATTCGTTCTTGATATCGTGGTTGTGTATTGCTATAGTGGTAGTGAAATACACACTTTCATTTCTAGAAAAAAAAATAGTTGCCAAAATATCGCAATTCTATTCTTCTATCATTGCTGATCATAATGATCATCATGTCAGGGGGCATTCTTGTAATTTATCTTAGTCGCATCGTAATAATATATCGCAATAATATTAACTTTTAGCAACCCCCTAAATTCTTCAACAACGTTAAAAATTATATCATAGCAGCTACATACAACAATACAAATAATTTATTTAGAGTCACAGTTTATTACAAAATCATTTAGTACGTAGTAGTAACAGTGTTTTGGTTAATTAAGTTGTTTACTCTAATTTATTAGAAAGTTTTTTTTACTTCTACAAAAATTGAATAATAAAAGTCATTTCAGAATTGAGTTAAGGGTGAGTGAGTCATCGAAACAAATTTTTAGTTCCTACAAGAATAATTTTTTCCGTTGCTCAGACTCAGTCAAAATTTGCAATTGCGATATATATGCTATCCTTTTTCCATGCTTTGTTTTGATCAGTGATCGTGATCGTGTGATCTCGATTGAATTGACTTGACTTGACGATCACATCACATTCAGTGTGCCAAAAATTTTTTTATAAGAAGTCCAGAAAGAACTGGTTGAAACTAAAACATAAAACGAATTCGATAAAGACACGAAAAGACAAACAACGGAAGTGCATACGTGCTCTATTCTATTGCAGCTCTTCAAAACGGATGTGAGTAGTGTAATTCCTTAAGCAAGGAATTATGTGCAATGTGCAATTCTGCAGCGTCTTATAAGCCTAAATCAATTAATAATTTATAAATTCGAATTCATGAATGCAGCTGAGTGACAATGACGGATGACAAGGGAAGAGTGATTTGTCATGGGATTCATTTATTTTTTCCAGAGTGTCTTTACTTAAAAATGTTCTTCACCCAAATTAATTACTGAAGGACTAGCAAATGGCCAGTGATTGTTGGATCCTTCATCATGACTATGGTGATGATCAGTAAATGTCTACTTGCTATCGCTACTCCTAATTGAACTTTATCCAAAATGTGAAGAAAACATAATTGCAATATACTATGTAGTCGTGGTAGCTGCAATGAAAAGACAATTTGACTTTATTTATTTCTGATTATGATTATAATTATACATAAGTGTGGGGCACCGCTGCTGCTTTCTAGTCAGTCGTTGCAGTGTTGAAGCTCAGTGTTTTCTATTTTCAGTTTCAAAAAGAGGTTATTGCGCTACACAAGTTTCGAGGCTAATTCTTTAACAAAAAAAAACTGCCAAATTTCAAGTGTAGCGTTTATGGTATAATTAGTAGTTATTGCCAAGTCAGTAAAAAATATCGATCCCAGCAAAGCAATAAAAACTCGTTAATCGTGATCATAAAGAAATTTCATGACTTCCATTTTGAGTGAGTGCAAGATAGAAGTTGGTGACTCATTTTATGTTTACAAGAATTCGCTATGGTTGCAGACAAATTATTAAAGCCGACCTTGTCTAAACTTATTTTACAGATCTTCTAAAACGACAGTGCTAGCTAGTACATCTGCTTTAACTACTACTATACCAGCGTCCAAATACAATTCTTCATCGCGAAATCCAAACTTCCTTCGGAAGGCTTTTCTTTTCAATGGCGAATTTTTTCCATGAACTCTATGCAGACATAATTTGGGGCATGTGTTCCTCTAATTGCTCTGGCCACGGCGATTGCCTTAACGGCACTTGTTTCTGCGAGGTATCAGTTTTTTCCTTGTGAAAATGACAAACGCAAATTTTAACTTAATCGTAAAACTAAAATGTGAAACTTTGAACTTGTTATCTTGGCAGATCCAATTTGCTGGGGACGAATGTGGAGGCGTCAACATGAACTACCATATAGGCTTAGCATCAGTTTACCTCTTCGTCGCACTTGTTTCCCTTTGTCAACTAACAGTAGCCGTTACTATGTCCTGTCGTCAGGTCAACAAAGGAAATCGTTTTCGAGAGGCGTTTAGTCCTACCACTCCCAAAGTCATTTACGCCATCATTTTCCTGGCAGCATCAATTAGAGCAGCATACTTTGCAGTTTCTGTAAGTTCTTATCGCAAAAATAATTCATTTTGTCTGGTTTTGCATGCATATGATTCGGAGACGCATATGTAATTAGCTGAATTGTTCATTTCAGACGACCGTCGCATCAGATTGGCTTCTAAGCCTGCTTAGTGCATATTACCCACTTTTACTCACAGGCTCCTCTTTGATTGTCTGCTTTTGGGCGGAGGTAGGTTGAGAACTTTTCATTATTAAATCGCAATATAGATAAATACCAGTACTGCAATTAAGTTAGTATAATCATTAAAACACTTTACAGGTTTTCCATCTTCGGAACGTTTGTTTTGAATCTCATCGATTTCTTTCTAAGTCATTTCTTGGATTCCTCGCTTTTAACGTTATTACGTACTCTATTTTATTGGCGCAACTTTTGCTGGTTTTGGCCAACACGAATGAAACGGAGAAGGTAAGAAGATGATTAGATTGAAGAATAGTTTTCAACTTAATATTCCAAAAGGCTAGTCATTTAATCATTACTTTAAAAACAGGGCTACTACTTGAACGTGTTCAACGGATGCTATGCAGTGCTGCTATTCATCGTTGTGGTGTTTTTCCTGATTTATGGTGTGGAAGTGTACTTCAAGGTAGTTCAATTTAGTCTCGCGCAAAAGTTTCCCTATCAAATACTTACGATTGAAGAGTATAGTGCATTTGTTGATTTATTAATTAAGTAGATTTATAGACATGACGAGCTCCTTTCCATGATATTGATATGATTGAATGAAATATTGATTGCTCAATCATGTAACCTTGTTGATTTGACACACGGCCATGGCTTCCGCTTGGTTGTGATATAGACATTTAAGTTTGAGCTATTTCAAGCTACCATTTCTATAAATTCCAAATGGTTTTGTTAGCTATACTATATTTTGAAAAATGGAAGATTTGTTTCGAAGTTTTTGCGATTGCCAAACATATGCCATGATACTTTTTGAACATAGATAGAAAGTGTACCCATTGCTTGGTTTGTAATTGTTTTTAATTGCGTGAGGTGATAAATTGTGTGTAATTTTCAGATTCGTGGAGGATTTTTACTATTGAGTCCTAGCAGAACGCTTGGACCTTCCACTAATAAAACTGATACCATGGCACTAGTTGGAGGACAACAGGCATGGCTTTTTTTCTTTGTTTTTAGAAACATACCTACGCTGCATGTTACCCATTTTTTCCTCATGATTTTTTTGCTGTGCATCTCTTGTTGTTACTTTGCTTGCCTTTGCGCGAATTCTTGTCGAACTTTAGTGTCATGTTTAGTTTTTCTACCTATTTCGATTTCATCGGTGGATTTTTGATGCTTTGTATGAAGTAGTGCTGCGCTAAGTGAATAGAGTTTGTTTAACGTCCTCTTTTTGACTGCTCAGGTCAATGATTCCAAGCAACCTGTGGATATTTCGCAGCTAAATCAGTCAAGGCTGGGCTTGATTTCACAAGCTTCAATGCTATTAGTCACAGTTTTGTTTATCCTCTCGGACATCCTTGGAGAGTTTTGGAAGGATAAGTAAGTTTATTAATTTGTTTAAATCAGTGATTGAACCCAGATTCTGTCTTTTTTCATTAATTTCTGTGATCCACTTTGAAGGGTTCCAGTTGAAGGTCGAAACTATCACGACATCATATTCAGAGCAGTCGAGGTGGGTGTTGCACTATGGTTTCCTTGTTGCTTGTGGAATGTTAACAGACCTGATCAACTCTGGATTTTGAATCCGAAAAAGATTCTTAAAACTCCAACAAAAAATACTCCTGATACACAAGGTAAGATTTTCTTTCAAGGTGACAAAATTTATAATGGACATCGCATGTCATCATATCATAAAGTTTTTAACGTGTGTATGGTTTGCTTGAATTGTAGAAGAGAAGTATAGTCTGTCAGATAACGTCGGTTGCTACTTTTGCTACGATCCGGAACGAAAAGACGCGGGTCCGTTGATCCAGCCGTGTGAGTGCCGTGGAGATGTTGCAACTGTACATCATGAATGTCTTCGCCGTTGGCTGCTGCAGGTATAATAAAATGTCATTCGCTTACACACATCATGCACATTGTTAATTATAAGGTAGTTGACATTATTCATTTCATTTTAATTGTTTTATTTTAATAGCGGGCCGCTGCCAATGGACCGGCGTGTTGCTCCGTTTGCAAAACTCCTTACAAACTGGAACGGGAAAAGCCTTTGTCATGGTCCGCTTGTACTGAAGTCTCTGCTGCTCACTGGTTGCGCTTTTCTCTCATGATTGCTGCAATATCTGGAATTTTCATGTCGACATGGGCCTTGTGCCACATTCTACCATCTCCACCTTATCGAATACTCGTTGTTGTTTTTGGTATCATTGGCACATACGTTATACTAAAGTAAGAATTCCATTTCAATGAAATATATCCGAACCAATAATAATAACTCTGAAGTTCTAAATTAATACGCTATTATTGTTCTATTTCATTCTTGTTTTATAGATTTCTGGGGCAGAATACGTTTTCTGCGTATCAGCAGGCCAAAGTTTCGTCTGTGAAAATAATCTCACGAACAACCGAATCGCTGGTGCCAGAAACGAAAATTTAAAATCTCAACTCAGTCTTCTATTCTTCTTCTATTATAGTACCTTTTTGTGATATCGAATATTTGTGGCACCATTTTCCGGTCGCTAGCTAGAGCTAGTGAAAGCACCTAATTGTATTTCAAACTGCATACCTTCTTCCCCTCATTATTACTAACGTTGAATATGTAGAAGTAGTGCAAAAAGCAGTAGTCTTGAAAACTTTTCCGAACAATCTCTCAAATAGTCAGTCAATCCTTTTTAGTTGTCACTCTGAACAATTAATTACTAATGTGTAGTAATTATTCTTTAAATTCACACGCATTGTTTCATAAAAAATGTTAAATAATATTACTGATAATTAATGCTACTGCTAATCTAATCCCTAGATCAAGTACACGATACACTGTAATTTATGAATTCTGTACAATAATATTTTAAATACCTCTGTTACATATATTTCTTCGGAAAGAGTAAACCCTGTACTCGTGTTAGAACATTTACCTCGCAAGAAGCAAGTTACTATACAGTATTGAGAAAATCTTGTCGATAGTTTAAAACATGCCGATATTCAATTCTATCGGTCACTATAAAATGTGTATTTGCTCGCGCAATTTCATGTCTTTTCTTACATTCAATTGTACAATAAATTCTAAATCTTTTTCGGACAGGTTTAGACTAACTATATGTAATATATAATAATTAAAGCTTAGTTAATTAGAGCAATTAGACGAGTAAGCACGTATGTTCGTAGCCTCGCAAATCAAACAGTTGTTCACTTCAATAAGCTGCATAAAATCATGTAACAATCGCAATAATTTTTTCTTTCTTACAATTAGCGTTATATGTGTATGCATAACACAAACGAAAATAACTAATGCTAATGACTAACGGGAGTAGGTTTGTGTGAAAAATGGATTTGCCGGCTAAAAGAAAACGTCTCCACTTTATTTTTGTTATGGTGATTGGGTTTGTCGAATCGAAGGGATTAAAATACGTTGTAATTGTCTTAAAATTTCAAAAAAATGCTTCGAAGGTTGTAATGGTACGGCTAACTGCATTTTATCTCTCCTTACAAACATGCGATAATTATGTACGCATCAAAAAATAATAGTTGTTCTGGAACACTATAGTTGTTAGTTATTGAACTTCAAAATATCTCATTTGTATTTAAGTAAATGAAATCAAATATGCAATAGATTCAACAATGCAATTTTTAAAAAAATCTTTAAAGACAGGTTGCAGCACATGTAAGGTCAGTTTTAAACCGCCTAGAAACGATGTTTTACGTGTAATTATTAAGTTTTGCTACGAAAGCTAAGGATTGTTGCGTTGTAATGTATGAATTGAGCAGGATGTTGTTTATTGAACCCGGTTTCCAGACTAGTTTTTTTTGTGATTTGATTGTTAATGAAAATATGATTAACACAATAAAGACAAAATATAAAGTAAAACCAACTGAAATGCTCTTTTTGATTGATTTTTATTATTTACGTATTTGTGTAGTTTCACTCAGCGATTTAAAACGAAAGATATAAAGGTACTTGGGGAAATGAGTATGTGCAACGAGAGTTACAGTTTACAGTGAACACAAGATCATCTGAACAACTTACGAGAGCTCATGAATAAATGAGACGCATATAAATATATATAGACCTCATCAAACATATTTGAACATCTAACAAATCCTTTCTAAGACTATAATGTTGTGAGATTTTTCACATGATTGAATCATAAAATTGCATAGAAATAAATCATAAAGGAATATATTTTTGGTTGAAAAATTGCGTGCAGTTAAGATTAAGATGTATAAATTCTATTCCTATTGCTTTACAGTATACGTACGGTTCTAAAAACTAATCAAATCGAATTAAGTTTGCATGTCTACTTCGTTTCTTCTGACATTCTTGCAGCTTGCGGCACCAGACCAGAGAGCGGGGAGTGCTTCCACTTCTGAACTTGTACATTGTTCCTGATCAAAGTTTGGAAAAATAACCATAGTTAGAGGGTACAATACATTGTAAACGTCCACAATTTTATTTGAAATACAGTACCTGTGTTAGGATCTGCAAGATGAAAAGAATCTGGATGAAGTGGGTCATCCCCCATTTGAACCAACCACCCTAAGATTGACTTCATCTTACAAGGTTCCAGTTTAAAGTCAGATCTATCGGTTCTGCAAAGTATAGAGCATTGATTGATTGAATTTGTACGTTAAGCAAAAATATTCTTGCGAAATGAAAGATTAATTTACCCCGTTAAGGATTTAGAAGAGTAGTACAAAAGCACTGGCCCCCACAACTGAACCCAGTATCGTTGCCAAGCAGCCATTGGTGGTTTCTTGCCATTCTTTAGCAGAGTCTTTCGTCGTAAGCAACCTTCCAGTGTGACTTCTGTGCTGCCGTTATCGTCATTTATGGACGGAAGATGTGCAATGTTTAAGGTTACCTCGTCGATCTTATCTTGTAGGGAGTCATCGATGAGATTTCTAATACTTTCTGAACTTGACGATTCTGGCCCACTATTAGTCAGTTTGGCCCTGCGGAAAAAAAAACATTATTACCTTTTCAAATGCCACACATCAATCAAATCAAAGCTAAGACTAAGACAGGGAAAGAAAGTGACTATCATCATGACTTACCCATTTCCCCAACTACTATTTTTCTTATGTCCTGGTACAAACTTTTGTGGAGACTGACTTGAGGACGGTGGCTCAAGCTGTAGCGATTTCTTGAAATTGTCATCCTCTACAAACTTCAAAAGCTCATCAATGTAACGCACTGAAAGCAGCTGCGATTTAAGTGGATAGTCTTTGGGAAGATGTGAGTAGTTCGACTCAGACTGATAAGTGGTCAAAATGCGGAAAATGTTATTCGCCGCAGCATTTTCTCGAAGCCCACAAGATGGGTTTGCCATACTCAAGTACACTAAATCAGTCAAGTAAACACCTGGAAAATCGAAAGATTCGCAAACAGAGTCAGCATATTATGCTACATCAGAGAATAGTCAGTAGAATAGGGCTTAAAAGTAAGATCACAATCACCTACCTATGTAAGGGACACAAGGAAGTTTCAAGGAGTCCATCATCTCCCGAAGTTTGGACCAATTATCCTTGTCCGAAAATATGTCAGCAAACCTATCAATAGCTTGTCTATCTTTCTTTGGCACGAATGACCACGTGGCTTCCAGCCTAAATTAATCCAAACATCATAAGAATTAACAATCCACCTTGCCAGTTCAGCTGAATTTCGAAATATATACAGCTACTCCACATAGGTACCTGTTAAAAAAAACAATCAGTTTGAGTTGAGGAAAATGAATTCCTTTTCGAAACTTTTGTTGGCACTCTCAAATGTTCACTTACATGATTAAAGCGTCTAGTGTAAGCCACAACATTTGGGGCAACTTGATTCTTCTCTTTCTTAATCCACCCACAACTTATTAGCTCCTCAAGGTCAATTTTCACAAAGATCTCATGGTCAATGAGGGTAAATTGTGCAGCGATTTCTTCCGGGGGGATACGGGTGACCTCAAAAACTTGGGATATTGAATGTCTGCCTGATCGTGGTAGGGAGCTTAATAGAACAACACAACGTTATGACGACCAATTCAATTTTTAAAAAAATCCAGAAGAGACAATTTATTTATGAATTATAAATTACTTACTTTGTGCTAAATATACTCTTTGATATTCGAGGCCGATCACGGTTACTGTGACGTGTGTCAAAGCACGACATCTTCCTCAAAGTCTTGCTCTAAAGTTACAAATACATTAAAATACGCACAGTTATAAATTTCGGAATCACAATCAATATCAAAAGCGGAAAGTACAGTACAGAGACGGAAGCACAGCCGTGCGACTTGCACAATGCACAAAATGAAATGATGCCTACTTACATAATGCTGGGTTGATTCCCGAGGAATTTCGCAGTATCTTGAAGATGACGACATTTTGCATTCAATGAAGCAAATTAGGCAGCTACAAGAGGAAACGCGTTTAGAAACGTTCTTCACTTGCCCAACCTCCTCCTATATCCTCGAAAAAATCTTTGAGCAATGAAGAAACGATGTATACAAACACTAATACACACACAGGGCCACGGTTTCGTCCTTGGCAAGACACCGAAAAAAAAGATTCAATGCAACTAGTTCTAGTTTGCGTCCCGATTTTCAGAAGCTTGTCTTGTCTTGTATAGCAGAGTAGGTGAATGTTTCACTTAAAAAATCGGTGCAAGTGAAATCCGTCCTCGGTGAAAAAGCGGATGAGTTTATTCCTTACGCGCAGAAGACGAAAATCAAGGAAAGTTTTAAAGCTCGAGAGAATCCGATCCGACGATGATGATGTTGATGATTTTCCTTCGAAACCTCCTATCTTGTTATATCACCTCCTTGACATTCACAAGTTGCAAATACTTAACTTTTGAGAATAGAAAGTCTTCTTCACTTCTTTCCCGCTTGATCTAATCCAGCTTGCTCTCTGCTCCGAAGTAAAAGAAACGCAAGAGGTTATAGTTGGTTCGGCTTCTTTACAGTCTGCAATAATAAAAAATATATGACAGAAAAAATCATAAAAAGTTCAACTTCATTTCAGCCAGCACACAAGAATCATAATGTCATTAACGCACACATTTAACTCGTAAAATATTATGAAACGAAAATAGAATATCGCAAGTCAAGTCACAAGCGTCATTGCATTGAGCATGAGCAAGGAAAGATAAGTAGATGCAGTTCAATGCAGTAATGCACGCAGGCAGATTGATGCTCATTTTCATAAATGCCAATTCAGCACGTTTCTTCGTCAAATCAAATCCCAATATCAATTTCCAAATATATATGCATTCAATATTCGTGTGCAAAAATAATTTCAATAGTGATAAAAAATGTCTCACAAACTGCAAAATAAAATCTTCCAAGAATAGTTTTATCGCAAACGTCATGTCACAGTCGCATTCGAGGAGTCTGAAGTCCAAATGTAAAAGTAAGACAGTAAAGTAAAATTAGATAAAAGTGCATAAATTAAAATGAACGAAAGAATCGCAACTACTGCGCATTAGCTTTTGACAACTCAATTTTGATGAAAAGAAATATACTCAAATAAGTCAGCAGTCTGCACATGAACCTAACCTTATGAAATAAGAAATATTCAGAAAAACTTAAAACAAATTAACGAATAAAAAATTAATGCTTACCTTTTTAGTAATTAATTTATTCTGCGAAATGAATATATTTGCGCTAAAGAGAAAGCTTTGTTGAAGGCCGGCGATAATATTTGGTTGAAGACGAAGATAATGGAAACTGGAGGTAGGGTAGTGTTATGCGAGTAGACGCAACGACTCGACGCGCACAATGCGACGGAAAGATTGTTGAATTGTAATACTTTTGAATACGTTCAAATTTAATAATAAGGTCACTATCTTAATAAAGCTAAAATACATACATAGGTTACTTAATTTGTCACAATTTTTAATACGTTTCTAGCTCACAGCAAGACTAGCTGTTTGATATTGATATTTATTGTATTTTTAATGCAATTATATCTTAAAATCTAATCTGTAAGTAGGATTTAAACATTCGAAAAATGGAAAAGCGGTACAAAAAGTTTTTTGTTTGAATTCATTCATATGGGAACCATCCGTTTTCTTCGATAGTTCATGCTATCCAGTGAAACCTACTTAACTACATATATTTATAAGCTATATTGGCTTGCTTGGCTTGACATCAATGATTTTGCCAAAATGTAAAATGACTTCTGTATTCAATATTTGCTCGTCTTTTCGCAGTAGTATTTTGACTGACAGACTTAAAACTCTAAGCTCGCCGCGAAAAAGTATACAGATACAGCAAAAAGTTATGATTTTGGAGAAGGCAGAATTATGTTTTTAATGGTCAAGTCGGCGGTGGTCTTTTTTATTTACTTTGCTTTGTAGTACGCTTACGCTTGTGCTGTATCAAATTAACGTAGACTCTAAGGACTGAAGTGAACTCTTGACCTCAGAAAATACCCCGGCATCCAGGTCGTGATCTGAGATGATTACTGCTGGCACGAGCAAAGTCAATTACGTTTATTGTCCCGGCAGTAGCTTGGCTGCTGTTCCTCTTCCTCCTATCCTCCTCCTCCCGTTCCAGAATGTCAAACGATTTTAGAAGGGCTCAGGTTTACAATGCAGTATATAGAGGAGATCCATGAAGACAAGACAAGACAGTTCGCATTCACAACACAGGACACTCCTTAACACGTGTCCATGGTCTATTTTCTCACAATTAAGAGTAATTTTTTCCTTAACTACACTAAACAAGTCCAATTAAACAATTATCTTTATTCCTCGTCACCATACTGTATTATTCCAGGAAATAATCGACCATATAGTCCTCCTATTGTATTTCTCGATCGATATGAATCGATCCCGTTTATCAAGCAAAATTCTAGTACACTTTCCTTTTTCATCCCAGCAGCAGCAGCCGAGGACATTCCCAGCGAATAATAAAATCCATATCATATCATAGCATATCGTTTTCCTTCCTTCCTCCACCACCACCTCCTACTCCTCCATCTCATAATATCCACTCCACTCTCACTCACTCCACTACTATAGATTTCCTCCCGTTCTTTTCATTTCTGCAGACGTACACCTACACACGAACAATATTTAGATCTCTTTTCTTTGGCATTTCACTTTCCGGGTATTATATATACTCTTTTTGCTCGTCATTCGTTAAACAAAACAACGTGTCAGCATAATATCATTCTTTCATGACATCACCACCGCTTCCTGTATGGCTTCCATGACAAAGAAACGGCTTTATAGAAACTTAAAAATCTCTTGACAGTTGACTTGATGCACATGTAGTATTTTTAATACCAAGCGGAGATATATGCATCAAATTTGAAATGCTGGTTAATTTAATAATAGCTAATTTATATTTTTTAACTAATTTATTGAAGGTCTAAGGCACAATATAAAAGGCAGAGTCTTAAAATCCGTGTTGTCCAGAAAGTCCGTATCGCTGTCAATTCGTCTCCAGTTGAGTGAGGCTATCCAAGCCCTGAACTGAACAGCTTTTTATATTCCTCGAACTCGAATACTTTTTTTATATAAAATTTTCTCACGAAAACAAAATGAACATTGTGATAGATAGTTAATCTTGTAGCGGACACGGATTACGATTACATGTTATCATCATCGTCGTCGTCATAATACCAAGTATACCTCTAAGTATTATCCAGGATATTTCATTTTTGATTCACATTCACATCCTTTTTTCCACGTAATTTTGAAACGCCATAAACCTGTCCAGCAATCAGCTCAAGCTCTCAACTCAACTAAACTAGCTCTAGACAAGTCCACTTCATTTCAGTCAGTCCAGAGTCCCTGTCCAGAGAGGAATCATACGGGCTTGATTGGCTTGGCGTTGGTTGTTGCTGTTGACTTGGCGTGGCCAGCAGATCATTCCACTTTGGGAAAAAACTCTCACGATCAAAAAAGGAAGACAAGATTATCTAAATGTTACTTACTTGCTGAATACCGATCGCTCGAGTTGAGTTAATTTGCGAAAAGTCAAACACACATTTCATTGGCTGAATGTTCACTGTTCACAGATTTGCAAAACTTCACAGAAGACGAGAGGTGCGTTCGAAATAGAAAATTTGCTTAGTGAGAATATAAACATTGACAGGCCAGCCAGCGTGAAGCTCTCAAACTCCTTGTTCCGGTAACAAAGTCTCTTAAGCGCTTGCAATATTATGATCAATGATGCGCCTAAACACTCAGTAAGAGCAAAGGCGCTAACGCTAAGGGTGAGTGTTCATTTAAATATGCACAACGTTGCGTTGTTGCGTTTTGTGTCGAGGAAGAGATGACTTACACTTTTTTCGTTGTGCTGCTGCGCTGCGCTATACGCTTATTTAGTAGTTATGAATGAGTCATTCTAGCATTAATCACGTGTACTAAATATACAAAACACTTGAGCTGTCAATCGATCATACTAAAGTCTTTAAAGTGATCTTAACTACTTTGAGTCGATTGTATCGTGTAAAAAACTGTATCTGTATCGTGAAAAAATTAATAATACTGCTGCAGCATCCTCCACTGTATAGATAAAAAGCATCATCTCTGTTTTGTTGTTTTCTGCTTTTGTTTGGGATCGCTTTAAAGCTTGTTTTGGGACCCTACGGCAGCTGCAGAGCAGAGTTGAAGGTGGTCATGAGGCATGAAGAAAGAATATCCAACCCAACGTGTATACCAAGAATGGGTAGGTATTATTATTGTTGCCAACCATGCATTTACTTTCGCCCTTTTACATGAGACAGAATGTAAAAAAACATGTCTCTATTTAGCCCGGTTGACGTAGTATTTACGGCGTGATGAGAATTATATTAGTACATTTCTTGCATTTTATTCAACTTAATAGATTATAGCCTCAATAGATTTCTTTGAAAAATTCTATGACATTCGAGCTCGAGAGCTATAAGTTTCTATGTTTCTTTTCTAATTCCCGCGTTTTTGTTTCAAACATATACTAACCTCCTTAAACGATTAATCTGGGATCGCAAAATCGTAAATCCGAAATCCAGAATAGTTTATTTAGAAAAGTATCCATTTACTTACCGTTAATCTCGAAACCGTGGGCGTTGGTAACATGTTAAGTTAAGCATCGCGTCGTCTCCTACGTTACGTGTAATCAAGGTTTTTTTTTTGCTATTTGAGGGAGATGGGAGATGCATAAGATATTTGAGACTTCAAATTTGCGATGTGGCTGCAAATTTAAATAGTTGTATAGTAATTTAAATTGCAAATAGCGATAGTATAGATGCCCCATAAATATTCCTCGTGAACGCGATCACGATAGTACGTTTTAAATATTTTACATCTAACGTGCCTGTATACTGCGCTTTTGTTGTAATGTCCTGTGCCGTACCATAGCCTTACATCAACTTCAATACTATGTGGAGTTGATACGGACGGATGTTGGTATGATGGGGGACGAACTTATGAATAACAATGAAATCAAGCTAAAATTAATACAGGCGTCTGTCGGACTCATGAACCAAGTTGAACTTCTCCCGTAATGAATACCTACTACCAATCTCCTTCTCTGCTTTTCGCTACCGTAATAATAAGAGGACTGGAATGAAAACGAAGACCACATCTGCCGTATTTGATGCTGAGTGAAGTTATAAAAAACCTCATGAAATACATGGGACACTCATATTTATATTCATTACTACGATTACGATACGAGTGAGTCACAATCACATTTAATAGCGTGGTCCTCATCCGCGTCTGTCCGTCCCAAATATGGAATGGGACACTGCACAGGGACGCAAAAGAGATGATGCTGATTTGTGAGCAATATGGGCATCCTGAATCTTGAATTCGACTTGACTGCTTGACTCACTCTTTGTTGTTACCGTAAAAACTCAAAATAATTCCTGCCTCTAGAAAAGTCCTGCCTCGAATTAACACACATGCTATAGTGAAAATTTCAAATTTTTAGCTCACCTCCATATAAAGCCTACCCAATCGTATGACTTGGCTTTTGACAGGTTCAATCTTAAAATAAATCAGTCAATGAAGGGCCTTTTCCTTGAAGGCTCAATACGAGTTGATATAATCCCCCAAGGCGGTATTATTTCTTTGGTTTTGAGATAAAAAGGGTATAAACTTAAAAGGGGATTGATTTTTTTCTCCACTATGTCTTATTATTGTTGGAAATTCAAATTCTACAACTGTGTTCAATATTATATTCTCTTCGATAAAAATGAAATATTTAGTTTTGCCCTACCTCTAGTAATTGCCTACCCTCAAATTATAATCCTTCCTAGCGAAGTCATTTTGGTTTTAAGCCTAGGAAATATTTTGAGTTTTTACGGTATTTATGATTTGACAGCTAGCAAAAAAAGGAATTGCATAGTTACAAAGTAAGTAGGTTAAAAACATTAAAACTACATAGAAACACACAGAGCGAAGCTAGCAAAAAATAAATGAATTGATTCAAAACGTTATAATATAGTTTCATTTTGTGTGTTAAAAAAAACCTTGACGCTTCTTGTTTTCTCCTTGCCACTTTGGAGTATTTGGACCGTGTAGGTTTCAAAGCGTCTGCGTGCTTCTGTAGTGCAGAAGAGAAATGCTTGAAGGCAAACATCGTCATGTAAGTCAGAATTAGGCATGATAGGCGATAGGCCGCATATAAATCTCTGAAATAAATTGATAAATGATGGTCTCACTTCTGCGTGAAAACAAGTCTTCTTGAAGTCATGAAGTGCAAAAACACCATGCAAAAAAGTATGATTGGATTGGGGTGACTTGATACGTAAACTTCGGTTTTTTATTTGAATGGAAATATAATTCAAAGCTATTAATTGCCTTCCTCAATTCCCAAACAGTACTTTTGGTTAAAAATCATTAAAGATGCTCTTTATGCTCCACTATTTTCAACAAAAAAAATCTTGCGAAAGTAACGCAGCGAAAAGTTATAAACTGTACAACGCACCTAACATTTTTTTTCTTCTTAAAAATTTTCAGTCTTAAAATTACATTCTTTAAAATTTAAAAACCAGTTTCAAGAACGCTAATTACTTACTGGTTTAAGTTTAAATATCCCTTTTATGTTTCCGAAAATTTTCTCTTTTAAAACGAATTACGAAGGTCTTGGAGAAAGATAAGCACCTTCATCTTCTTGGATTGTTATCTCTATCATGTCATAACTTGCCATGCATTGGCTATTCATCTTACCTGCTTCTAGTGGTTCTGCTTAAATTCATGCTTATAAAATTAAAGGATTCACATCGCACATTTCTGGAAAGAAGTTTATTTTTCATTAATAGAAGATTTGTTTTTATTATTAATATTTAAGTAAATTTAAAAGAATTCGAATAAAAACTTTTGTATGTTATACTTTCAAACTATACATTAAAACTTCAAGCAACATTTACCAGTAACGTACATTATTATAGTCAATCTTTTACCGGTACTTTATTGAGAACCTACACACTGGAAATTAAATAGGAATAATAACTAGAAAAAATGTAGGAATCGTTTTGAAAAAAATGAGTCAGTTGCGTAATCCAAACATAAATTAACTTAGAACTTATTGGATAAAACATTTTAAATGTACTATGAAATCAATAAAGTTTTCACACGTTTCGTTACTTTGAAACGTTACAAGACGTAAATACGACATCGATATGATATTATAGCTCCAGGTTACAATTAACTTTACCTTAAATTAGATATACCTATTCAGAGTTATTTAAAGATTTCGGTTGCGAGTTGTGACGGCAACAGGTCCGTTTCTTACACCATTTAAATCACTAGGTATATTAATTCTTTGTTATACTTAGGCTTAATTAATTGATTATTTATTAAATATTATATTTTCATTTTTAAAATATTCCTTGCACATTTAAACTTGTTTACCAATTCCTGTAATTGAAAGCTTTAGCTAAAAATTATATTCGTCAAAATAATTGAAAAGATGTAGTGTAAAAAGACATTTTGTCGGACACGCGCATATGAATGCACTTCATCAAGTCAAAGTTCCATATTTGTTAATCCAAGGATATCAAAAGAAATAATTTTTACTCTACTTTAAAATTTCAAAAAATAAAATGCATCCATTAAAATGCAAATTATTGATTCATTCATTTATTAAATCTCCATAGTGACCAGCTTGCCTCGCTAAATGCGCTGTGTCTATAATTATATCAGAATTATTTTTTTTATTTTTGGCAAATTTCGATTGTACCACGGAATGAATGTAATATTGAGAGTAGTAGTACTTTTGTAAGTATTTTTACGTGTGGTACTTGCAATTTATTTAAGCTCGTACATTTACTTTGCATTGGATAAAAAAAAGCTAAAGAGATACACTTATATTTTAGGTCACAAGAATTATTTTTATTATGAAGTATTTTCACCGCGCTGACTTTCGCAAATATAGTGAATGTGGAATGCCTATATGATTCATTTCACATTTTGTGATATTTCTTAGCTAGCTAAATATATAGATTTTCAGAGATCATGATCATGGCATGCAAATGAGTTTTCAGAACTGGGTCAATAATTTTTTGATTTCGCAATTTGGAAAGGAAATTAATTAATGTCTAATTCTACATAAAAATATTTCTTGTGTAATATATTACGATCCATTCCATTCAAAAGTTTCCTTTTAAGCTCATTCGTAATTTCTCCATACCCTGCGATAAAAACCATTACTTTCCCTTTCAAGATCTGGTCAATATTTTTATACGTTTCAGCCTCAGAAATTATAAAAATTTTGATTACAACGGGCTCAAAGTATGCCTTGGACTGAATCTAACTTCACGTTTGATTCTTCAAAACTGGAAGTGAAGTTGGACCATTGAAATCATTAAAATTAAAACTAAACGTGTGTTTCATTTGGCCCTCTTGATAAGGTATAGTACACCACCATATTTTTGCTGCTCAGCTACTTAAGTACTTTAATACAATGTTTCGTGTGTTCGTTATCACATTAAAGTTTATAAAATTGTTTTGTCGCGACGGTCACGGTTACAGACTCTAACACAGATACAGTCTAAACAATTACAATTCAATATATACGCCTACATATCCTACTGATGGGATTATTATTAGCTTTCATTTCCATTGATTGATTCCATTACAACCCTGTGTCGGGACTTGGAATGTCATAGTCATACGTAATCATAGCATTAATTTACTTTACTGACTGAGTGAACTCTACTGAAATGAAATTACATGTTGCATCTTTGCATGCTGGGAATTGGGCATTCGGAAAGCAACAAAGAAAAAATACTGCCCTGGACACCTCTGAATCTGAATGTGAAAGTGATATCGTATAAGTAGGTTCTATGATGAGTTTGGAAAATAGAGAATTTTGAATGAAATTTATTTCTCCAGATAGGACAAATTATTAACTTTGTTTTACCCTGTTGATACTTTTAAGTTGCAAGAAGCAATGTTAATCAGGAAAAGAATTTTGTTCTGACTGGACTACATGATCATCAATCATTCAACATCAATCATCATCA
>JAHZNI010003626.1:0-12738 GCA_027744415.1 Seira ritae | reverse complement strand
CGTAAAGTTTGAAAAGCATAAGATAATTGCAATTTGTGAACATAGTAGCACGGTACCAAAGGATGATTTAAGGTGAGCTAAACAAGACCGGTTTTTGTTTAGAGTGACAGTGATTTCACAGTAGGCAATTGCACTTTGCATCCTGACTCCATCGTGAAAAGGAAAAGGAGGGTTGTAAAATGAATAAAATAGGCAAGGAAGAGAATTGAATTGGCTCCTTGATTGCATCCCTGATAAAAAATGGAATTCACACGGCGTTTTGTGTTTTCTTATCACGATGACTTATTGCCTTACCTCACCTATGGTTAGACAAATGTTGAACTTGAACATCTCATGCATCTCATCCAACGCAGTAAACTAATAGACGCCGGCATTATTATTAATGAGTCAACTAAGTAACTTAGTTTTGTTTTTTTTCGCAGGTTGTACCAAATATTCGCATTTTCTTCTAAAAGTTAATTGCGTCGTCAGTTAAATATCGTCCGTCTCAGACGATGGTCTTATGAGTCATCCAAAATATAATCTCATCTATAGATTAATCAACCATTATTATGAACTTTGACATAGCGGAAAAGTCGCATAAAGTCAGTCGATAGATGATCTGCAGTTAGAATGAAGCAACGGGACTTTTAATTATCAAAAGTTGTAGTTCATGCTAGATAAAAACTTGATACTGCATTCCATGAGGAAATGTGAAGGAGAAGTTTTATGCGCACTGGATAAAAAAGGAACAATGGACGATTAACATAATAATTACATAATAGCAAGATTTTTTGCACGAAAGACATGTTTTCATGGAACAGTTAACAAAACCTTAACAGAGGTAAAAAGACTGCTTATTAGCTTCGCTTACTTAAATACTTACTAAGGTTGACTGAATTACAACAATGCGCGAGTCGGAAATTCCTTCATTTATTCAGCTTGACCTTAACTTTACCCACGCCACAACATGCAATGTCATCAATTTTTAATGTTTTGAGGTGTACTAGCACTAGGAAGGGGAACATCAGCGCGTTTTGGAGTAGAACTTTTATTGTTATCTGGGACTATCGCGATGGTCATTACTGGAGTCTTCAGCCAGTGGATAAAAAGATGAGCAATGGAGTGCATGTAGAATACCCAAAAACCTAGAAAATGTCAAAATGATCCAACATTATCCTACGGAACTTTGTTTGAGTGTTTTTAACCTTCAAACTCTACCTGTGAGAATGAAAAGGGCAGTGTTCATTGCCCAGTACGTCCCGAGCATTCCTTCAGCGGAGCTAATACCACAGGAGTGGGTAGATACGATTCCAATGGGGATTCGGGCAAGTATTCCGATTAGTGGAAGGCCACAGAGGTGCATGTACCAATTGCTGAGGTGCACCCGAGTCTCGAGATCCTAAAAAAATCCGTCCAATTAAGAATGAAAATGCCTTCAATGTTAAAACCTTTTTGTTAAATGTGTTACCTTAAATACGAAAACAGCCAAGACGAGCATCACACTGCCGACCAAATAGATCATGAGAATGGTGCAGTGCAGAGCCAGACCGGTCCTTGCCATGATATCACACTCGAGCCCGTGAAATACTAAAATTACGAATTTACTATACTTTGGATGAAACGATAACTTTATGGACAACCGGAAGTACTTACAGTTGTAAAATCTCGAGTAGGCTTCACTCATCTTAAGCGATCCACTTGCGATTTGCAAGTGAACGATACAAAATGCCGAATCGACCAAGCCCAAAATCATGTTGATTACAGTCCAAATTCGGACCGTTGAGTCATCATCCAGTCCTTTGTTATAGCACGGATGGAGGAAACGGTGATGATGACGAAGACGTTCTTCGTGCCTACGATGATCAGCAGCACGTTTATCCCCACTACCTGCTCCAGTTTCAAATGTAGTTCCAGATGTTAGCGTGGTGATTTCCGAGGGTTTGGACTTAATATTTGGCGAGGACACAATGACCACGGCCACTTCATTCTCCTTCACAGGTGGTTGTTCCTTTCTTGGCGGCCCCTCGCCAAGATCCACGCGAATATCCATTTGTAACATTTTGATTTAGCAAGGGATTTTAAAACATTTCCTCGAGAATAATAATATTCATTTTGTCCCATTTCAATTTCAACATTTTGTGGAATACATTTCTAGAACTTTTATTTAAAAAATGTTCGAGTTTAAACCAAAATCATCTCATCTACATTGAAATTCATTCGCCTTGACAACATTCAAGAAGAAAATGCTGAGTTCCCAGACGCGGGAAATAACCCGTCACTTATACTAAAGCCCCGCAACCTCTCGTCTGGGTCCTTTTTGTCATCATCGACTGATTTGTTGCTCGACATCGACTGTCTTTCTTTCATTGCTTCCTTTAGAAGTTGCTGCGGCTTGAGTTGATCTTGGATTTGGCTAGCGTGTTGATCCTGCTCCTTAATCTTTGTTTCCAACCAGTACATAAATGACACTGTGCTGGAGGCGGAGACATGAAGCCATGCTGCCATTGATAAACACCAGATTATTATGGATGTTTTATGATACGTTTCGGACGAACAAATCACGTGCTCATCATATTGAATGCTTGCGATAACCACCGTCACTTTGGAAGTTAAGAAGACTAGAAAAGTTATGCAAACATTGATGAGCTGCCAACGACTCAGTCGGAGACGAAAATGAAGATCCTGCAAAGACGAGATTCATATTTTTTTTAATGAGAGGAGGGTACGTTATTTTACTTTTTACCTTCTTTTTACAAAGCACTGCAATCAAGAACAGGGCGCTACCAATGGTGGAGTCTAATTGCCCCATAGCGTCCAAAATAATTGATGCACTTGTAGCGGCACTGGATTCGGTACAATATAAACCTACAATTCGAGTGTTTTAAATAAATTTACTGCAAATAACATTAAGGTTTTCGGTTTGTCGTACTTTCCAAATAAGCGTGGTATTTTTGTCCCCATCCAAATACATCGATACCCCCAACCCATATGACGACATCAATAATTTTGAGAAAGGAATATTTTACAGACATTATCTACAGAAATTGGAGACAGAGATTTTGAAATTTGAAAATCTCATGAGAAAATATTAAATGCATATGTATTAATTAACCATATTGAATATAGCCCAGTATTTGGCTGCTACATCCCTTGCACCTTTACAGCAACATTTACAAGGATTACACGGAGGCTTCTTGGGATCATCACTGTCTCGCTCGATAATGACTGAGTATCGCCCGTGTATGATCTTAGCTTCCGGCATTTTACGTTATTGGAAATATAGCGCAACTCATAAATCGGTTAAAAAAACTGTGGACTGTGTATTTCAAGGGTGGGATAATAAGACCGTGAGTTGAATGCCCATGCATTTTTTTGCAATAATAAGCATCAGTTTTGAAAAATAATATTCTATCTATATGCTTTCAATAGCAACAGTTAAAAAGGGCATGCACGTGGCACGGGGGGAATAAGGAAAAGTAAAGAAAAAACATTTTCTCAAGATAAATCTGGTAAAGTTTTGTAAATCTATGGAGCATAGATTACAAAGATTACATAATGTTCGATTTCGTCGTAACCAAACAATTAGGAGCTTCAGTGGAAATTCCAACCTTTCAGTAAATCGATTCCAATACATGCAAAAATTGAACTCAATCAATCAATCAATCTCAAAAAATTGACGCAGTCTTGCACGAAGCCCTGACTATTCCCTATCAAATTGTATTGGACAACGTTTTCTTGAGAAAAACAAAACAACATGACTGTAATTATTGACATTTCCTATTATTATCCCCAGAAGTCTGGCGATACGCGTTTACTCTAAGGAAAATTTTCATATGCATATTCATTTATTTACGTTTAGTGCATACGACATACAACCCACACCATCTGCCAAAGTTGACATTTCTCCGGGATGTAAAAATAAATATTCGCATCATATCAATATCAATCTCATAGTATCAAATATTATTAACAGCAAACCAGCTTTGCTAATTCCGCCGCGTCAGAGTCTTGAATACATTTCAATCTCATTCAATTGATCGGATGCGTCATTCAATCTCAAAATCAATGCGAAGTTTATCATGAGTTTATCAACATGGTTCTTGACCTTCACTCAGTTTCAATTTGAGCAACTGACTATGAGCGGAGGATGGTGGAATTAGTAATACCTAACCATACATATAAATAGGCGTCTAATGTTCAAGTGGATGTAAAAAGTCGTGACTCGCGCACAATTGACCCATTGAGACCTTTTGACATTCCCGACGAGCCAGGTCTCGTTAAAAGTGGCTTTACCGTTGCTTGGAAGTTGGAACTTGAACGACAGAGCATACCTCAACATAAATGCAAGTACGTTAAGCACAGCTCCACGAAACTAAACTTTTGGGCGAGCACAGCGGATACTCCGATTTAGAAAAAAAATGAATCGGACATAGTCCAAGAAAATTACAAGATTGGTACAGGCCATCATAGAAGTCAACGCTGTCACAAGAGATCAGGAATCCCATGAAAGGGTCTAAATAGTTCTCGTATATTTGACGAATAACCCGTGATTCATCCAAGCATGATTACTGGTTACATAAAATATGAAATTGTAGATTTATAGGCGTTTGTTAAATGAATTAATTTGATTAAATTGCATAAAACTAAAGAAACTTTTCCACCTTCTAAGAAAAAATGACGTAAAAAGTTATCGCGTGATCCCAAAAATGAAATCAAACTATCTAATTTTAACCTGTCTTTGTTTGAAATCGATATGAACATGAACTATTGGCGAATACCAATAAAAATGAAGTATTCATCGAAGACATGTCCAAGTTCAACATCCAGTCCGACTATGCTGATTTGTCTAGTTGTGGCGAAAGCTAAAATGTTACGAACTTCACAATTTTATGCAACTTCCACCAAAAGAGCTTTATTTAGAAAATTGACTATGACATTGGATACCTTAATTTCAAATTAGTTAGCAAAATTATTGGGTTGACTTTGACGGAGTGGTCGTTAACTCACAGCGCAACAAAAAACTGATTTCATGCAATTCAATCCAGATTAGCAAAGCATTAATAAACACTGTACCCATACCCAGAAAACAGCATTTTTGATTTGAGGGAGAAGATGCAAAGCAAACATGAGTTCAGAGAATGATAGATAAGTTTTCTAATCATTGGCTCAGGTCATGGCGGCTCGAATCAAATGCTATTTTATTTTTGTGTTTTGTGAATAGTGCATAATATGTAATTTCAGTAGATGAAAGCAAACGCATTTTTTTTCAAAAAATTAGGTAAGCATAACAATTTACATTCCCGCTTCTTGATACGTTTCTGGAAATCTAGAGTCCTCCTGACACAAAGTGTATGCTTTTGCATGGCAATTTCTATCATTCCATTGATATCCAATGACTCCCGGTTTAATCACCATTTCCAGGCAGTGTTCATTTCCGTAACGATTATTGGGTTCCCCAGGTCGATAATTCGAGAAGGAGAGATCCCTTCCATTAGACATCCAGGAGAACTGGCCCTCCTTTCCTAGATCTGTTCCAGATGTCCAGAAACTTTCCGTCGTTGCTTCTTCTGTACAAAAAATGAGCTCATATACCAATGTTTAGTATGAACTTAACTATGTATACATACATATATTGATTTACCCAAGGGAGGCAGGAATATCTGCTCATGTCTACTTTCAATGGATGCAAGATGGAGTCCAACAGATCTGCAGTATTCCCAAGCTTCAAACCAAGTCATTTTTATGGCTGATTCGTGGAAGAACTTTTTATTTCCGGTGCATCCTAATAATTCGATCGTACCGCATTGATTTTGCTCCGTTCCATTGCAAGAATCTGTAGTCGCACGTGTTTTAGAGCGGGACTGATTTCCTCCACGATTACCAGATGAGGATGGTAAGGCGCTGGAAGATGCATCTGAACATGAAAGTCATGTATTTGACAGAAAACTATGATTCGAGTACGGCACTTATAGGTACTTACTTTGAACAATAGATGGAAAGCCCGATGAGGTAGATGCAGAGAATGATTTCAAGTTTTTGAATACTTAACATTTTTCTTGATCAGAAAATGATCTGCGAATGCGACATCACTTGTAACTTTCTTCACCTTAAGTACGAGATGCTAGGAAGCGTTTAAAAACTGAGTGAGTACTAAGCAAGCTTTTTCTGTTCCTCTTCATAGTCTCAAGGATTTAATTTAAGCATCACAATGAGGTTCAACAAATTCGCAGCTCATCAGCCTACGTATTGATTACACGGACATGTTTCAAAAAGTCCAAAATGTCCTATTATCACATATTTTTGTAGATGTAAGTATTTACATACACTAAATTGAATTACATAATGAAACTGCGAAAATATAAATGCATAAACGAGGTCGGAAAGCGAATGGTATTTAAGATCACTTGACACTTGTATTTGTTGAAGTAGATAAGGAAGTGTTTGACAATAGGGCTGGTTATAGACATCAACTTAAAAAATTTAGAATCATTTAAAGGTATACTAATGGGTAATTATTTTCGGTTCCTGCTAGCACCACATGGATTATTGCAAGGTGGCGCTTCCCAGATGCACAGTTTATCAGCCCTATTAATAATGGGTCTATCATATAAAGTTTCAAATCCAATATGGTCTCCACACCTCAATATTTCCGTCTTTTCCGTCTCAGGGGCAATGCAATCATTCTGCGGAGGACATGTGTACGCATCCGCAACTCTAGAATCCATATAAGCCGGAACACGACCCACCAGTTCCTTGCATGAGCGAGGGTCATACGCCATTTGGAACTCGCAGTAATCTTGAGTGTCACACCGATCCTTCTCATTCCAAGGATTCGTGTCTGTGATAACCTGGCCTGCTTGGCATTTTTCATACTCATACTTTCGACACTCATCCTCCAAAGGACAGATGGGGCTTGTGAGGCACAAATCCGCTTTAGGGGCATGTCTGCACGGATCACATATCTCTTCTTCCTGTTGCTGACAGCAAGGATCTGGTGGCTGTTGTTCCTGTTCACAGCAACAGACTTCCGGAAGAGAGCATTTGTAGTTGGGGCATACTGCGTCTAGAAATTCTCGGTAGTTCACGCAGTTTATTTTATTGGGGGGCTTGGGCTCCAACCATTTCATTATGCACTGTTGATTAATCAAAGTATGTATGTAAACTCTTGGAATTGATTGAAACTCTTTTTGAAAAAAAATATTGATGAATTCATACCACCAGACTTGATGGACTAGCTTTCGGTGCCGGATGTTTTTCCCAATCCAAAAATTCAATGACCTTACAATAATTCACTCTGTTACAATCGTCTGCTGCCTCGAAACTGCAAAATCAAAATTATAAATTCATTGCTTTCCAAAGTTAGATATTACGCTAGTTTCAAATTCAAATGCGTTTTACTTGTCTACAAGGAAGTCGAGTAATGCTCTGTCAATGGGTAATCTTGCCGCAGCCAATGCCGTCCGTAAAGTCTGCCTATCAACAAGACCATGACGACATGGATCGTGATACCGAAGTGTGTACTCAACCCGTTGCAAACTGTAACGGTCAAACCCTCTTCTGCACAACTCTGTTTGAATTACGGATCTAAAATTCAGAAATATATACAATAATAGAATACAAATTACTTTTATTACATACACGCATAACTTGGAATGCTCGCCTTAATGTTGACATATCAGCCCCTGGGGCTTCAACTTTAATTTGGAACGCTCTCGCAAGCGTCACAATTTCATGTTCACTCAAAGAACCTTTCATGAGTCTGCAAATAACTTCTCTGAATTCCTTTGCCCCCATCACACCATTTAGCTTAGTGTCGTTTTTGGAGAATATATGAATTAGCTCATTAGCTTGTATGGGACCAAAGGCTTCTCGAACTTTTTCCAGGATTAAGCAGAGATTTGACATGGGAAACTAGATGGAAAATACTAATTAAAGCACAATTTAAAAAACAGTTAAGTTTTTAATTAAGGACTTTACCAGATGCTTATTCTTTTCCATATAGTCATGCGTGGGTGTATCAGCCGAGGTTATCAAAAACTGGAATCCGTTAAGGTATACCGTGTTTCCAACGAAAAAGTCTTTTGGTTCGTAGTATTCGGTCTCCTCTCCAAGCTCGTATCTTATTGGCAGTCCAGTTGGAGATTTCCTTGGTCGAGACCGTTTCATGAATGTCCCCGGTTTCATGCCTAATTCATCAAGTTATGTAGTTCATAGTTCAACCATTTTGAAAACTGAAAAGCGGACAAGAAATGATTACCTGTGTTGGGATGACCCTTTTCATAAATCTTTACCGTATCATCCGCCATGTAATAATTAATGATAAAGCGTCTATCACAATTTACTTTATGTTGGGGCTTGTAAAATTGTGCGTGGAAGCCGAGTATATCCCTGTTGAAATTAAAAGCATAAGTTTAAATTAATTCTGTGCAAGTACATAAGTTTGAAGAAAAGTTGGTGTCTGTTGTCTCACTTGTCCATCACGAGTAATTTCAGTTCGTCTTTATGAGGTGGATATATTTCAGTTTTATCCCAGTTCTTCAGCGTATCCTCCTCATCTCCAATCCCAATATGAGGAGGAGGATCCATCTTTGGTAGTGGTTTGGGCTCTTCTTCGCGTCCCAGAGTGAGCGGGGTGAAGTCCTCTAAAATTACAAAGATTATTGTGATGCGTGGGAAAAACATTGTTTATGAAGCCAAATGTAAGTCTTTTGTGGATTATTTTTTTCTCACGAATATTGTATTTTTCACGGTAATATTGTTTCGTGAATTCATCGCAATCGGTTAGAATAAACGCTCTCCCATACACGTTGAGTACGGCACCAATTGCCAAATCTCGGTCTTTGACAAACTCCTTTTCTTCAATTCCTGGACACAGCCTGTCTTCCAAGAAGGTTTGATCCATAAACACATTTTGACAGCCCCCGGTTGTATTTAAAATTAAGAGTGCTTCTTCCTTTATTCCTGGTGGCGGCACCAGAGATTTATGATCCTGCAAGATCAATTTTAGTCCAGAATTATGTTTAATGATGAATTTTTTTATACTATAACTTTTAATCCATACTTTAAGAAGCTTTCCACGATTCAAAAACGTTGGAACTACAGCTGTCGTCGTGTTAAAAGGAATCTCCTTAATTTCGACTGTATCATCCTCCAGAAAATAATGTATGATAAATTGGCGGAGATGGCCGGCTTCATTGCATCGATCATCCCAAAAGGCCCAGAATCTCAGGACATGGCCATTGTGTTGCAGAAATTGTTTGAATTTTCCTTGCGTCAAGTCAATCCTGGCCTTCCGGGAAAATAAGCTGGTGATTCTCTGCATGCAAAATTCAAAATTAAAATAAACATCAAAGATTTTAGCTAAAAGTATAGGTATAAAATATGGTAAGTAGGTACATCTTTTCGCCAATCTGTATAAGGATCCTGAGGCATAATCATATTAGGTGGAACAGGTATCCCGAGTTTATTCAAGTACCTCCTCGTGGGATCATTACACCCACAAATTAAGAACGTTTTCCCGTAAAACTCCACCTCACACCCGACATTTAAATGTTCCATGGTATAAAACGCCTCATCTGCCGGGGGAGGGAGCGGTATTCGATGACGTCGAATCAACTTTCCCTGAGTAAATCCAGGATCGAATGTCTTTGGCTCAAAGACGTCAATCGTCCCATCGTCCATATAGTACCTAATCTGAACTTGCCGAATTCTGTAGTTCTCAATCATCGACTCAGGAACTGGCTCCTGAAAGTACCCATAAAAGCTGAGCACCCTTCCGCAATGTGCCAGCCAGCTTGGTATTCTAGGCCCCCTGCCCTTGAGATACTTACAAGTATCTCCCAGCGCAAGTCCCGGTCTGCATTCGGGGAACATGTGGCAGTTTGGATCTTGAGAGCAGATTGGCTTCTGTGGAGCGCAGCAAGTGTCACAGATGTCGTCCATGTTGAGCGCGGGACACTGCTCAAGGCCGGGTGGAATCACGAAGCAGCATGTATAAGGGTTATCATGTTCCTCGCATTTCTTTCCGCTCCGTTTATTTTCTTTAGCTTCAGCCTTCGCCCCACAATGATCAACCATCCGGGGTTGAGCTGGTGGTTTATTATTCGTTTTGTACTTGTTCAAAAAAGTGTTTCCAGGCTTGTAGTTATTTTGATTGCTGCCGTTTGCTTTGGAAAGGAAACCATCATTGGGGGTGCAACGTTGTTGGGCTTGGACCTTAGGGAGTGGCATTTTGAATACCTTTGATTTTACAAAATTACTTAGTTTTAAAGAAGTTTAGTATGCAATGAAAATTGAGAAAAAGAGTTGTAGAGGTAATCGATTGAGTTATGAGTAGGTATAAGTATTGAGGAATTAAAGGGAGTGGAAAGCTTGAATTGAGTAAACAGTCTGTTTACTTGAAAATTTCAAAATAAAAATTAGACAATCGCAATTGGGGGAGTGGAGATTTACAAAAATAAGTAAGAAATGCAGCGATTGAGAAACCGGTTATATTTCCTCCATGATCATGATACAAACTATTTTTGGAATTTGTAAGGGCCAACTGCATCTGTAATGAATTCCAAACATAGGTAAAGTACAAGATAATAATCAAGATTTATCGACAGTTTCAGTGGGAACAATACAATGTTACTACTTGCATTGTTCAATGAGATCATCATCATCCCTGATCAAGTTTGGGGTAATTTGATACTCACGCTTTGATTTAGTTTCCAAAGGCCCATGCAAATAAACAGATTCTTTGGAATCGGCCCAAGAACCCCTGACATTTCAAACAATGCAGCAGCAGTGGCAATGGGCCATCTGCCCTCCGCTGCATTATTCTGCATCTCAGCCAATTATTTACACAATTAGTTCAGCTACTATAGCCGCCCACCCCATTAAAGTGTCCTCCCAACACGATCCAATTTTTAGCCTCTTTAATTGTGTCATAATTAATCAACGAAATGCACTCCTCGCAAGACAGCCCTAACTAGCTTCTGACTTTGCATTGTTTTGTTTACACAACTTGTTATGATAATAACCTCTAAAGTTCAGTGATTATGATTACCGATTATTCCCAATAATTAATCTGTTTAGTGATTTCATTTTTTATGCTGTTCTCTAGAAAAAGTGGATGTGTAGTATATTCGTATGCGTGTGTGTCCTTGTCATTTTTATTATAACTGCAAAAACTTGAACTCTTAAAGATCAACCAAATTTTTCTGTCAAATCAAAAAATCCTATTAAGCGGACTTACATAATGCATTATTACCCTCTTAAATTGAACCGTTTTTATGGTAGTCATCATCAGTCGTGGCCGATGTGCATTCGCTTGTTAGACAAGAAAGGAAAACCATTTCAATGAATTTATTTGACGATGAAAATCTGACTACATATGACGATGACGGCTTACGCTCGTTTTCATTTCCATATTCTAATTATTATTGTAAAAATATGAATCTATGAATTTCATCTGAGAAATCTCCACTTGGTTGATTCGCATAAAACGCCAGTCATTGATCAAATAATCACTGCCAAACTTGGGGTCGCTGCTGTCACTACTTATCTGTACAGCCATGTCATTTTCCACTTTTGTGTACCTAATAATACCATTTAAAAAATTAATTCACATGGCATTGTTGCAATTTGCAATATATTATTGAGCGAGCGCATCACATAATCTATTATTAGTTAGGATGTGACACACGGCCACCACAGAAAAATATGAGATGGAGGACATCGTCACGTCACATCAATTGAATTAGGCTCCGTACCGCTCCAATTCCAATTGCAAATTTTGAACTGCCACTACCACATACAACGAACAAAAGTTTCACTCGGATTAGCATAATTCGAATTGAAAAATTGACCTTGTACGCGTATGTAGTATCTTTGCGATATTGATCTTTGAAGGATGTCATTTCTTGAGATATCAAATTCCCAAGAAGCTTTATCTGATCCCCACACCCGACGACCCTCTCACCCCAAAAATGTGTAGTCATTTCGTTCAATTGCAACAGCAATTTTGAACTATTTGCGGAATGCAATATTGTAAATGAAATGCAACCTAACCTGATCAGCTCAAGACGATCGTCGTCGCCTCGCCATCGTCATCGACAATGACCATTAGTAATTTTTGAATTGAATGAAATCGAAACAGTTGAGTAGTCAAGTCAAGTCACATTTTTTTCGAAGCACTGAAAAAGTAATTCTTGCGTAATCCTCTTTCCACTAATGCAGTTGAATGTGTTAAGTAGGCGAGCTCGTAAATCAACAAATGAATGAAAATGAATGGATTTGTAACGTGTTTGCTAAACAAAAGTGTCAACAGCGGAGATGACGAATATGATAATGATATTGAAAATTGAAAGTCCACCTCCTCCTCCTTCTTCATGCAATATAGCGGGATTATTTTCTCATCTCAAAGGACGAAAGACAATGAATTCAAATTGGATCATTTAATAAAATGTCATGTTACCATATTTCAAAAGTAGACATTGATATTAAAACTGCGAAGGGGGACATTATTTATTGGCTCATTCGAGAACGCTTTACATTCATTCTTTCTTTCGAATTCGTAATTGAGCGATAGAACTCACACTCACGCATAATAAAAAAACATGCGTATATTATTGGCTAGATTTTTTTTGGACTTCGATTGGCATTTCGACGACAAAAATGCCCCCTTCGCATGAAAAAACCTGTTCCTTATTTTATTGACGATTATTACAGCACAAAAATTGCTTCTGATTTGAATGGACGATGGACTCAGCC
>JAHZNI010003625.1:0-11747 GCA_027744415.1 Seira ritae | reverse complement strand
GGCAACTTTTTCTAGACCAGAAAAATGTGCAGAATTTGATGGAGATGAAACTTTGGTTCATTTCTAAAACCCTGTTGTAACACTTCTAAAGTAGTACTTGTAAGTAGCCTTCCTGTATGAATGATGATGATTCTATTTGTCATTGGATTCCAGAGAATATTGAATATTATTGACTTTAGATAAAGCTTTGTGTCATTTGTGCAATTGAATTACAGTACAGGCATATAAATATTTGCCAAGCTAGCGTACTATTAGAGCCGAAAGTAGAAAGTAGGCTAAAGGTAATTAAATTACTATATGCAATCGTGAGACGACGAGACTACCAACCAAAAGTGAGAAATTCATTGACCATTTTTTTGTTCATTCAAACTTTTGCTTGTTGGAAAAAAGGAAATTCACAAGTTGTAAAAATAGTTTTGTCTCAATTTAGAGTCATTAAACGTAAATAATATTTGCGGACTCGACTAACATATTATATTCACTCGCGCATGTTCATTAATCCTTCTTCAGTTTTCTGGTTTCAATTAGAGAGTAGATGCTGCTAAGTAAGCACGGATTTTAGGACATTAGCATGATAATTGAATGCGACACATTGTACAGCATTTAAATCACACAATCGTAATAGCATCTTCGTCTCTACCTACTTTACTGGATGAAGCAGGATGAAGTTAGTGTTTTCGCTTGCATGGAAGTATGGAAGTTTGAGTCATGACTATGACATGACTGAAAGTGAATGTTACTGGAGCATGAGCGAGAACAATCGTTTAATGGGTTTTGAGATCATTTGAGATTCAATTTTCTAAAGATGATTCACCATCACTCACAAAACTAAATCCTTAATTCTACAGTCTTCTTTCTTTTCCATCATCGTTTCATGCAACATGAACAAATCATTTAGTTAGGAACATCAGTTGATTCACGTTGTATCACATTTAAGAGTGCTACAATACAATGCGGGTTCCAATTTCCAATGAACTTTGATTTCCATTTTATCTGGGTTAAAACAACAGAAAAACATTGTCACTGAAATTCATATCACAAGAGTCAGATAAAAGCGTGAAGATTATGTCAATAGTAAGTTAGAGATCGAGCACAGTTCGAGCAATACAAATTAATTACACAATCAATAATCCTTTACAATGACTCCTTCCAGGGGTATAATTTTCCGCGGCTTAGACATACTCCTCCTGTTGTCAGTTTTCATTATCCAGAGTGTGATCCTAAGTCAGTACACAGTTTACTCCGATACAGGCCCGGAAGTTCAACATTGTATTGACCCAAAATATCAGAAACTTTTGTGGTTATTAGGAGACCTCATTTGTGTTACCTTCATCGCATTAGCTTCTCTTTTCGGATACAGACATTTAAAAAGACGCTGGGACAATGATGAACCCACTCCACCTCCCCCGAAGATTACCATTTTCGGGTACATCTCGTCAGACAAGTTCCCGCTGTGCTATGTATCGTGGTTCATGTATGCTATGTTACTCATCGTTAAACTTTGTGTGATATTTACTTCTTCGCGACTGCATGAGAAGCTAATGGAACAAGAAACCATTATGTTTGGAAGTCAATTTCTACAACTAGGAAGTATATGTATATGCTATTTATTTAAATAATTAATAGTAAAAATATAATTGCCATAATTCTCATGTAATTTTAAACTGTATTTTGAAAGTTGCACTGGCGGCAATTATTTTCTCCTTGCTTGTCGAAGCCCATCATGACACAAGCAGGCAGGATCCCAAGAGAAATGCGTATTTAAATTCTGTAGCATTCGAGATTGCACTTGAAGTGCTAGACACAGTAAGTTGATATTTACTATTTAACGCTTCAAACTGACTTACACTGATTTCAATACCTTGTGTCTTAATTCCTTAGGCTGCTCTCCTATCTTTCCTCATTCCATCGTTTGAGCACCTTAACCATCATGTCATTAAGGAGGAAACATGCCCAGCGGCGAGCTTCACTGCTGGAATCATTACACTTGCGTCATTTAATCTCATGTTGCCCACCATCATCTTGTACAAATTGACTACAACGGGATTTGGCGAAGTTTACAACGTCAAGTTGGAAATGCTTTATAAGTTTCTACACCTAGTTTTAGTCAATTTGCCATTTTTCATTGTGCGCATGCACCTCTGGAATATACACGATAGAGAGGAAGTGATCTTCAGCATCAAGAATCTTTACGGAATCATTGGATTCTTTCGAGGAATTCACTCAGATTTCCAGTTACTCAGAGAAGAGCAATTGCGAAACAGATTGACTGCAAGGAGGAGCATAACTCCGAGAAATCGAAGAGAAGGAAGTACGGCAAGTGCCAAAGAGAAGGACATCGATGAAGAAAATGCAGTGGAAATGAAAACCTTAATGAATGCAAATGCGATTGTAGGCAAAGAATAGATTTATATACTAGCAAATAAATATGATTGGTACAGTTCAGTGTTTTGTTTTTTTTCGACTTCGAATTTTATTTTATCAACTGCTTTGAGAACTGTTGGAATAGATTAAGATGTTCTATGATTTAATGTGGGAAGTTACGGCCTTTGTAGCGGCGGAAGATACCCAAACGATTTGCCGATAGATTTGATTGACCAGGCGATGCAGGCAGATTCGCCCCATCAAGTTCATCTTCGTTTTCGCCTCCTCCTCTTTCATTGCTCACGGAGGAGTCCACTGACGTGCTTGGAAGAGATGTCAAAGCAAGAGCTACTGACTCTGGTTCAGAAGAATCAATACTTGCCCGCTCCAATACTTCGATGAGAAGATTGCATCCATGAATAGTTTTCCGTAGGATGGAGGCACTAACTTGAGCAACAGTGAACTCCTTCCACCACTCAGGCCACACAAGGGAGGAAACGTATCCGAGGAGCAAAGAAGCCAGTGCAAAGATTTCCCACAGCACCATGAGAAAGGTGAAAAGCACACTGCTTCCCAGGGACCATAGTTGCCACAGGATGGATCCTGTAAGAAGGAAACATGCTACCACAACCAATCTGGAAGGAGACCCAAGAGTCGAGAATTCGCCCCAATTCTGTCTAAAGATGTCTGAAATGAAAAGTAGAGCCGGGCCAGGTTTGAATTTGAGAACCATGTCGTAAATATTATCTATGAAATGCATGTTGGCCAAATTAATAAAGAGTGATTTTAAGGTTCACGCTTCACATTTTTTAGAGAATTTTCAGATTTTATGCGGTTTTATTGTCAGAACAATTTTGGTAGACATGATTAAATAGTGACTTGACTTGTATCTAAGGCAAAGTTTGTGAGGGTCTCTTAGAGGCTACGTCAGGCTTCCTTTCGACTTTTGGTGTCAAAGGTGGCGTCACTCCTGACCTCCTATCCTTAGTCGCGCCTTCAAACCTATATGTTGACCTTACACAATCCCAACATGATTTGTAGGGACTCCCGTGCATTTGCATTCTCTGCTTCACCACATCCGCTGGCGTCATGATGCTGTCGTGGAAAACGGTTGCAACACATCCCGCCGAGCCATACACAAAATTTTGGTAGTACTGTCCAGAGTGAAGAGGAAGTAGAAGTGACTTTGTTTTCTCATAACTTGCAAAATAGAGCGCATGAGCTGGTCCGGCACCCGTAATCATCGCAGAGAGTCCGCGGACAGGTCTGAAAGTACCTTCATTCTGAACCATTTGGGTGAGTGTGTCCACCACAGTCCTGTACTGGGCTCCGGGAGAAGGGATCAAGCTTTGCATACGCGTTTTCGCGGAATCCACTGGGTACATCAGGCAATGTTCCATAATTCCAGCGAGTGCTCCCGCAAACATAAAGGTAGATACAGTAGCTGTTGGAGGAAGGGCCTCGTATAAGTCATAGTCGATGTCTCCTGGCTTGCGCACCATTTTGTCAGAATGATAAGACTTACAAAAATCACAAATGAAATTTTGAAACTGATATTATTACTTACTCTACGAAAACCCTTAAAATAAATAGATTATAATGACTGTATGTATGCTTGTAGGGTTTTGAATTACCATAAATTAAATTGCAAGGAAAGCAGTGGTAGTTTGAATTGAAGTATCAGACTATATGATTTTAATAAAAACTTCATTGTACACGAGAGATCCGTATACTGTGTAACCATGCACCTATTCGTATTACCCCTTGGATGTGTATCAAGTGAACTTGCCATTTTTATGAGTTGATGCAAGGTTGACACATGCTTTGTTTTCATTTCCTGGAAATATACAAGAACCACGACTACTACCGTCAGCCACAACAGCCGCGACAGTTCATGAAAGCATTATCGCTTTTTATACATTTTTATTGAGTATTATTTTCAACAAAAGTATTTTTTTGTACATTTGACTGACATTTGAGTTTTGCTTGTGAAAGAAGTTCATCATAAATGCTCATAAAAATGTTCAGTTCCGAGAGGACGTCCGATTGGAAATTCTCGTTGAACCACACTGTTACCACTGCTGCTACTACTCGCACCTTGCTCCATTGGCATTGTCCCACTGGCAGAATTAGCTCCACCGTAGCCATAGCCTCCTACTTCTTCCACAGTCGGCATGGATTGTTGCACTTCCTGGACTGCTGGTGTGGATGGCGTTGCTTGAGCAGGGCTGAGGTCATATCCTCCTGAAGGAGTGGGCCCTAATGGACTTGACGGGTTTTCATTACAGCATGCACAGTAATATGGCTTTTTTCTTTGAATAAATGGCACAGATAATGGGAGGATTGTTATTGTGCATTTGTAGCTATCCTGTCCATAAGGACATTTACATCGAGTCTTCATTCCTGAAACGTTTTCGCACTGGCTACTAAATATACCGCCTATTCGTACTCTTTTCTGTGGACACTTTTTGCACTGGCAACGGAAGAGGAGGAACGGCAGCCCTGTGAGGGAATCCCTCCAGTTGTAAGTGCAATTATTATTGTCATCCATTCCCATCTGTTCTTTCTCTTCTTTTGTGGGAGGCACTCTCCTCCATGTAGTCGCACCGCCACCGCCACATGTGGCATCGCATGTATTAACTCCAGACGGGATAAATGAAGGGAAGCGCTTTTGCGGTATGAACGGAAGTCTTGATAAAATTGGGAGGGAGCTTAATCCTGCCGCACAGGGTTGATCTTGATTGAGTCTCGAAAGCAGTCTGAGGGGACCCTTTCCGTTTCCTCTGCCGCCTTTTCCTCCGCCAAAAGGATTTCTAAAAAGACTCGCACCCGGAAACGACGAGAATAAGCCACCCTTTCCACCGCTGCTAGACCCGCTTTGGGACCATCCAGTGCTGGATGGAGTTGTAGTTTCACTTTGGCTCCAACCACTGTTTCCACTATTTGCACTTGTGCTCCCTGCATTGTTACTGGGAAACTCTGGAAAATTATTGTTCCCACTATTTTCTTTTCCTCCTCCATCAGCACCCAAGCTGCCGAAAAGTCCCCCACCACCACCTTTCAATCCTCTTAGGAGTCCACGGCCAGAACCACCTCCACCAGTGTTGCTATTACCACCTCCCAAATTAAATCCTGGAATAAATCCGCGAATGCCCCTCGTGTCTCGGTTTTCATCAGCAATCACATTCATGTTGGAACTGGAACTAGAGCTTAGTTCCTTCATCGTATCAGTTGACGAGTTCATCTTGGCAGCTTCCATTTCCATCTCCATGTTATTCATTTCCATCATAGCAGGCTCCATCTCAGTTGTTGTTTCAGTCTCCATCATTTCTTTCTGCATTTCGGCCATCTCTTGGCGTCTGCTCACGAACCTGCTTCTGAATCTTGTTCTGGTTGTGTCATTAGGTCCTATAAAATCCGATGTAATTATGATCTATACAGGGGAAACCCAAAATTATCTTTACCAAATGGACATCAACTTATTCTGATAATATGTAATATGTACTTACAATTGAGATGAAGGTGGCTTTATTCAAATACTCAATTTTCCATTTCATTTTGAAAACTGAGTTTCCTAAAATATTTAGGACTAAATTTTCCTTGCATTGAAACTGATCAGAGAGCAAATCACAATTAAAAAATTACCACATCATTTTCTCATAGGTACACCTCACAGCAACTATTTCCTCTCAAATCAATCTTTAAATCAGAATTGCGTTCGTCCATTAAAAACTGCAAACAGGTCAATCGAATCATTTAATAGTTTATCAAAGGAGAGGAAGGAAGCTCGGTCCGTTTTGGAAGGATTTCAAGAAACGTACGCAACATAACATTTAGAGCGAGTTTATACAATTATCATTTTTTGCAGACGCCGCTCTAACATCTAGGCAATGGATTTAGCTCACGAACAGTTCATGATGGTATCGCACAAGGCTTACTGTACAGACCAAACATGCGTTACAGATTCAAACACCAACACACTCCCTCAAAATCAGTATGAATTTGAAATAATCATGAAACGTTGTCAGTGGCCAGAATGTTTGGGTTGGGCTATTTGAATGGTTTTGGCCTCATGCCACTTTGGTTAGATTGTCGTTATTCTGCAAAGATCAATAGAGTTTTGCTTTTGAAGAAGATAACGGAACTAATATGTAAATGCTCCACTTTCGCTTCCGTTTTACTTAAGTTTGCAAAGTTTGTACAATTTGTTTGGTGTTTAGACAAGTATAATGCAGTATATGAGTGGACTCAATTTAGTTAATTGTATAATATTTTCCTGACTGAGTCTTTTGACTTTGCAAGACTCTTGCATTGTTTTAAGGCTTTATTTCGTGTCATAAATCATTTGAAATCTCTCAAATCTAGACAAGTTTAAAAATATGCACACAGCATCGTATTAAATGCATGAAAAATCAAGTGGTGAAGATGTGGACTCAGGAGGGCTCTGAAATCCTTTCGGAAGACCCGATGTTATCCACAAAATAATTACCATGTAAATAATATTAAAAATAAGAAATGCGATCGGCAACTGGTACTTTGCTGGTTTCAAACCCTTGCTGCAATTAACACCATATAAAAAGAATATCTTAATTTAAATGCTCAACAATGATATTTTTTGTATTCATACACTTTCCTTACAAATAAGTAATTTGATGACATTTTCCCATTTTCAAAATATGCATTTCATAGGGCTTTATCTTCGAAGGTATATTGGCTTTGTTCATATTGCCATTTTGTTTAGCAGAATCCCCATTTGCCTCTAGATCTTCAGTTTCCTCTCTATTCGTAGCTTTGCCCTGCGACAGGTACCAGTAAATCAAGATGTTGACTGTGGAATAAAAAATAAATATTATGACTATGGCCAATTCTGGGGCATAGTGAGACTATTTTATTGTGTCTGCTTTAGATCACAAAACAGCATTAACTTACCAATAACATTTTGAAAGGCCAGTCCAATACAGATTATGATGTAGTGCTCAATAGCAGTTTGTTCCCCAACTACCCCGGTTCTGGGAATATCCTCCCATAGTATCGTGCTGACGAGATAAAGCCCTAAAATCTAATGAAAAAGTTGTGTGCATTTGCTTTGATCATTGATGTTATTCACAGAATTATTATTATCATTATCACATGTCATATTCTTTAATTTATTCTTACACAAGCCAAGCTAGTCCAAATCCTGAATGTAAACGACCCCTTCTTTGACAAGGTGAAAAAGCTTAGCGAGACTAACGTGATCAATGGGGAATACATTTGCGAAAATACTTGCATTCCTGAGGTCCTCTCTAAGATCAAGTTGACTAGCCTCACACCTCCAGGGATCTGGATATCTCCTGTTCCTTTAATACGAAAATTATATGAAGATAGGGGACCGCAAACAACTGAAGCATTTTCCATCCAAGTACCCCCGTTTTTCAGCCCAAGAGGAAGAGTGCACAAATGGCTATCGTGGGGATAAAGCTTCAGGAATGTTTTACATTTCAAAGTTACACGGTACTTGATAGCGAGCACCGAAGTCGTATTTGCTGGAAGAATCTGTTTTTGAATCACAGATAGACTTCGGTATGTTCCCAGAGTGAATACCTCCTCTGATCTATCTTTTATAAATGGTTTAGTAAATGTGAAGATAAACTCGGCTTCATGGAGCTTCTCGTCGAAACGGACAAAGTCGACGATTGTAAAGGAGACAGGTAGCGATGGAACGGAGTCTTGAGAGACTGCCTTATCTGAATCCGGAGGTATTACGATTATTCCGCCCTGACATTTTGCCTGCTTTAGGAACGTGAACAGTAGTACCGAACAAATTAAAATTTTCATTTTGAAAAAGTTGAAATCAGAAATTCTTTCGTAGAACCTGAAGTCGAATTAGAGGAAAGCCGACGTTTGAAAGAGGGAAAATAGGAAAATTGACACGATACTGATTCTCATGAAAACTATTAATTCGATTCGGACTCGGACGCAAATACATACGTACAAACTTTTATGTACGTCAGGGATCATGGGGTAAAAAATTATGTGAGCCATGAACTTATGTGACTAAAAAAGTTTTTGTTCAGTAGCTCAGTCTCACATTTCACAATGGGAAAATGCGACTCATGCACCGTAAACATGCAATAATTTGAAATGACCATGCATAATCAGTTTCTTCTCTATCATTAACTTCTCTGGCTTTATTTAGCAGGCTGTCCACAGTACCAAAATTCTTCAGCCCTTTCATCATGCTTAATTATGTATTGTTGACACCGACAATGACAATCAATCGCTTTACTGTATTCAAATGAGTTTGTGGTAAGGTAAAGGAGAAAAAGAGAAGTTAGAAACATCGTCACACTAAATACTCAATGTAAGCTTTATTTGGGAAATTAGGATTAAAATCGAAAGAGTTGTCCTAGGCACATATTAATTTGATGATATTGCAGTTTCGATTTTGAAATTAGCACCAATAAAATTGATGAGGTCTCCAACAGCGTACACTCAATACGCCAAACCATTTCCAGAAACGCTTCATGAGATTCATGGATAATATGCATTTACATTCTCTAGATTCCGTCCGAGCCGGTTCGTCGTAATAAAGTTTCTAAGGGAAAAATCTTTTCACATGTGTGATAAAATATTGATGTGACATGGCGATATTGATCAAACTCTACAACGTCAGCCTCAGGCCTTCCAGAGAACAACAAAAGCAAAGATTGCCAGAGATATTTCGGTTTCGGGTAAATCGGACAAAACCTTTTTTGTGACATTTTCAACTAAATCATTGAAGCTAAAATCTTTTGGAATCTGTGACAAAGACCAATTTAGCGTTTATTAATCAAAAGTGCAAGGTAATCCCACGAGAATGTTGCGAAAGCTTTATCTATTTTTGTCGGAAGGTTTTTGGGGTAACTTGAGATTTGTCTTTATGTTTCTTTCAGATCCATTCAAAAAGCATGGTTCTGCTTCATGTCAAGAAAGGCGACGAGAGCCAATTCTTGTTCGAGACAACGGTCAACATCCCAACGGAAGAGCTACTCACCGAACTACTGGAAATCTACAATGGGCGCTTGAAAATTGAGCGACTTTGCAATGAAATGGAGGAGCTCGGTAAACACGGGACTTACTTCCCTCCAAACATTCTCGGGTTGACAGAGGAGCAAGTAGAGGATCTAAAGTTGGTGGACGAATGGGGAAACAAGTGCATTCCAAGTGGAGGCTACAGGGAAAACAAGGATCCCATGAGTAGGAGGAACGGAAGGCAACCAATGGAGAGCATGACTGAACTCTTGGAAAAGACTGCCAAAGAAGCAACAGAAGCCATATCGAAGAAGCTAGTCCTTCAGGGCAAGACTCTGACCAAGAAGCACATTTTGGAACAACTCGACATTCTTCGTGGAGCAACGATGATCGTGTATCCCATGGGGCTACCGCCACATGATCCTATACGAATGGAATTAGAAAACCGGGAAGAGCTTGCAGGAACTCAGGATTCTCTCGCAGTCCTGTGCAAAGATGAAGCTGAGTTATGGTTCTGCGGAAAGCAGATTTTTACAGCGCCAGGAGCCATGCTAAAAGACTTCATTGGGAAGAATGAGAAGACCAAGGTGGTCGTGAAGCTCTCCAAGAAAGGATGTGGCCCTCCAGGAAGGGAGCCTTTGATGTCCGAAGAGGAGCAGAAACTCTGGATGCAGTATGCTTACAGGAAGCAACAAGAGCACAAGAAACTGGAGGAGGATGAAGATGACACGTGCTATAATTCAGCGTGGGCGGATAGTTCACAGCTCAAGAGACAGTTCCAGGGGTTGAGGAACATTGGCTGGAAACCTAAATAATGATTCTTTACATCTCAAGTGCATTTCTTAACATCACACTCTAGTACTCTAGTCCATTCACAATTTAAAATGTATTTAAAATCTGTAATTTTTTAAGACTAACTATTGAACTATCATATATATTAAAGTTGCATGTAAAATATTCATAATTATCTAGTAAAAATCCGTTAATTGAATAAATATGTAATCATAAAAATAATTTTTTCTTGTCTGCAAAGCTTTTTTTAGTTCGCGTGTTGCAAAAAATTGACCATGCTTTACTGCAACTGCAGCTGAACAAAAATCATATCATTTCATTTGCAAGCAAAAAGCCATTTCTTTTCGTTCATATTCTTGTTCTATAATAATCTACACTACACATTTAGGTAGACCTCTCACATGTTACCCCCTATCCTTTTCACGTTTTTCCGTTCAGTTTGCAATGCTGTTTGCCTTTGCCTACTCTCACTAAAAAGAGCCATACTTGATTCAGGACAGGAGATTTTCTCAGCAGTGAGCCGTGAGCCGAAAGTTATAAAATCGGTCTTTAATTGTGATTCAACGCTCTAATTAATTAATTCCTGCAATCCTTCCGGTAAGGTAACTCTAATTCTGGAAAACTTTAAATAGGAACAATTTCTTATATAATCGACCCAAATGCACGATCCATGATAATAATGATAATTAAACAACGACTGACGACGAACAATAAAATCTCAATAATATAATATACGTTATAGGAGTTAAATAGAAGTTTGTATTTATTAATTCAATTATTTAGTAGTAAACATTTCGGATTTAGGTTAATGGTTACTACTTTTGATTCTGATTTTGAATAAATGTGGTTTACATTTTCCCTTCATTTTTAATTATACCAGGAAGCAAAATGATTGGAGCACTCGCAAGGCAAGTAGTGAACCCCCGACAAGCTGCTCAGCTCGTCAAGGTTCCAGTAAGGACCATCTACCCACAGTTGTCCAATAACGTCATTTCAGGAGTCCCAAGGAATAGGATTCCCTTCCCCGTAAGAGCTGCATACTTAAACCCTTAATTTTAATTTAATGTGTAGGACAGCAAATAAAAACAAAATGATTTCAAAGAGGCTCTGATGTAATTAGCTGTATAATCTACATATGTAAATAAAATAATAAAATTCGATACACTAGGAAAAAGTCGCTGGTGGAGTCTTCATCGCCACCTTAATTCTTGCCACCCCTGCTTGGATCGTCACCCACATGGATGACTACCGTGGTGGAAAGGCTGCGGGCGAGGAATAAATCATCATAAACTTGTCCTATTCATTCATCAACAGCAGGATTTAGTAATGATTATGATGTACTTCCACTTTTAAACTCTTAGTTGTTCAAAATTTAGTCATGTTTTAAAGAAGGAATCCTCCTCTGGGCGAAGGAACGATGGAGGAATTATTAAAGTTATAACATCATAGCATGAAGCGCCTTCGTACTTTTTTGTTCAACCTCTTCAATTTAGACACATTTCCGAAAAAAATGAATATAGTCTGTGTAAATACATAATTGCAACAAATATAAGATTGTTTGAATAAATATTTAAATTGAATGTATTTCTGAGATTGTT
>JAHZNI010003624.1:0-13054 GCA_027744415.1 Seira ritae | reverse complement strand
TTATAAATAAATTACTAGTTAATTTTAATTTAAGCGCTTTCTTTGTTTTTCTATATATTTAGGGAAGTCATGGCTGAAATTCATACGACCAAAAGCAAAAAGCTCATTTCAATCGAGGGCGCTAGAATGATCGAGGACGCAATCCGGTTTGGCCTCAGCTTGAGATACTTGTTCCTCCTCAAAACGTTCAAACCGTCGTCAGAGCTGATTACAAGTATTCTGGAAGGGAGTCAAGGCCAAGCTAGGAATCAAGATGGTAGTTTTCGATTGAATAAGAATAATTGTAGTCAACCTCAAGTACACAGGATATCCTTAAAAGCTCTTCAAGACTGGTCTGCATTAACAACTCCGCCTGGAATAGTTGGTAAGCTTGCGTACACTTGGGGTCGTCCATTTTGTATGTCACATCCGGAGGGGTAGGGAGGTGTCTAGGAGGAGCGTGACACGCCATACATTGGTAAATGGCATAGTGTATGCAAATGAGTGACATGAGGGAGGAGGGAGGGGTCAGAAAATTGTTTTTTTTTGCGTGACGTACTAAATGGACGACCCCCTTGTCTGAAGAATCTTTTAATAAGACAATAAACAGTGTAATATAATATTTCAAAACCTTCGGGTATGCAATGCCTTCGATGATGTGGATTTCAATCAAACTGTTCATCTTCATTTCATTAAGTTCAAAAGTAAAAATTCAAACTTTTTGAATGCTCAGAAAGCCAAAAGTTACAGTTACAATACAATGCCACACACGCTCTTTTCTCCAAATAATTTGAAAATGGCGCTTTTCGGTTATTGCAAATTCCAAAATATCATCGCGTCCTGTGATTGGTCAATTTAAATTGAAATACCCTTTTTAATTTCAAATGCCTGTCGATTTATCGAATGTTCAATGCACGCCAACTCTGCCGCGCATGTGCGTCATCCTCATCCCTCACGACACTTTCTCAATGCTTTCTTCAGACGTAATGTAATTATATTGAAGTATGTCTCAATGATTAAAAGTAAAAGGGATTCTGTAATTTGAAAATGGCGCCTTTTGCCAATAGCCGAATTCAAAATATTATCATGTCCTTTGATTGGCTGGTTAAATTTAAATCTTCCATTCAATTTCGTTTGCCTTCTAAGTTTTATGTAATTCTCAATACGATAACGCTACTGCGCATGTCATGTGTCGTGCCTGTTATACATATTTTCTCATCCTTTCTCTGTCGTGCCTTTTCTTTTGACTTACTAGTACTAGGTATTTGTATCAAATGAAATGGTTTTTGAAAGCTTTAAATAATTTGAAAATGGCGCTTGTTGGTAATACCCGAATTTAAAATATACACGCTTCCTCTCATTGGTTCATTTAAATGTAGACCTACCTTTTTAATTTCGTCTGTTGCCTTTCCATTACTTTCCAATTTGATTAAATAATTTTCTTTTCTTGTTTTTCTCAGGTATTTTTGGCAAACCTCCCGAGTCCTTCAAGGCTCCTTGTTCGCTTCACAAGCCGCCAGCAGTGCCCTTGACTTTAGTTCTTGACAATATTCGCGAACCTGGAAATCTCGGCTCGATAATGCGAACTGCGGCAGGCATTGGTTGCAAGCTTATGCTTTCTCAAGGTAATAAGTAAAGTCTGCAATCAACCAAATAAAGGCACTTGATTCCTTAATTAAACCTTTATAATTACTTCTTGTACAGGATGCACTGATCTCTGGAACACGAAGACTTTGAGAGGTGCGAACGGTGCTCATTTCTTCGTTCCAATAATGACGAAAGTAGAGCTGAGCCAGTTTCATCAGTATATTCCCATGGAGGATCTGGGAGAGGATGAGCTTCAAGAAGGCCACAATAACAATAGCCAAAGCCAAGGCAGACATGGAATCGGCGTATTCCTTGCAGATGGAGGAACCAACGAAGGCGTAGACCGGTTCGGGATACCAATTGTTCCTTACACTTCGATTGACTACTCCTCTCTCAAATCAGTCTACCTCTGCGTAGGGGGAGAGACCCACGGCTTGAGTAGTTCCTTAAGAAGAGCTGTCGCAGATTTGAAGAATGTTTATCCTAACGATGTAAAAATCATTTCGAGAGTCGCAATCCCAATGCATTATCCCATTGACAGTTTAAATGCAGCGAATGCTTTAGGCATTGTCGGTTATGAAATCTCTCGACAATTCTTAAAAGTTTAAATACGTTTCAAATAAATTATTTTATCAATATCACCAACCATTCCTGGCTACAAAATGAAAATGAATTTATTCTTTTTCAACAAAGCTCAAATGAATTTGCTCTTTTCGAAACCCTGATTAAAGGTAGTTAGTTCTGCGTTCCTTGTTCTACTTTTTAGATTATATTCTACAACTAGTCCACATTTTAAAATGAGCGTCATATAACGAACCGGTACAACGAACCCAGAGCAAATCATCATTATTCAATTTTTTCATCTTCCTGCACATTACCATGCATATATTTATATAACTTTTTGTGTAGAGATACTTTTTTCTCTCAATTCCAACGCCCTAAGGCCTTATATTTTCATGCAGTGTACCGCTCGGGGGAAACAGACAGGAACTTCTCCTTTTACTTGAGGCTTGTTTTATATGATGGTGCCGTGACAATTGCAAAAATGCTATCGTCGTCATCTCAAAAGAGCGTCGACCTCGAGGGACCATATTTTACAAATAAAGTGTCTGTATCAGGATACTCGTAGGACGTGTCCTGAATTCAACACGGTCAACTTAAAAATTTTTCCCCGTTTTCCTTCCTTCCTCTCACCATTTCCTGTGAAAGAGATTGTACGTTCCTCAATTTAGAGAAAAGACTATGTTTTAGTGCATCATGCATACAACTGTACACTCATGTTCTCTTTTACTTACTCAGGTCTGAAAAAACGAAGCCCAATCCTGTCTTGTGAATTCATAAACGTTTTTCGCTTCATCGTTTTAGAAAAAAAATATAACTGAAAAGTGTCTATGAAGAATGCCTTTAACTCATTCAACTTAACTTTAAAAAATATCATCTTTGCTCTAGAAACTGCCAGTGAAAGCCACCGTATGTATATAGTGCTTACTAGAAATGAAATAAAGAAATGCATCGATTTCTCTTTTTCGTGAAATTTCATGAGTTTGTTTTTCAAAAAGAAAGTAAAGAAGTCTTTAGACTTTTTATTGCCGCAATAGTACATTACATTTCAGACAGATCCCGAATTTTAAATTAATGACGCTGAAAGTGCAGGAACCGAACATGATGAAAATATATTCAGTTCAAAGTTTTGAAGTTTCTATAGTTTACAATTCCACGACGTCCACTAACAAAATTTTTAGTTTTTACATGTACATGTCCATCTCTATAATTCGAGTCCCTTAAGGCTTTAACAAAATTTTGATGGGCTTTCCTTTCAACTATTTTTCTGGAATTTGTAATTTATCTAGAAAATTTATGCTGTCATTTTTATTTCGTCAAACTTAAAAAAAGCGGCGGATAAAAAATAAATAGAAGGTGGACATTATTCCCCATTCGGAGAAAGCTCAGCCGATTCTCGACGACTTTCACCGAGACGACAATACTCCTTTTTTTAGGAATGACTATCTATCCCCAACAATTACGACGGAACAAGAGGAACACATCAAACTATTTTTCTCTTGAAAGGAAAACATTCATTTCATCGCTCACTCACGTTTCTAACCTTATTCTTCCACCTACAACCTATCCCTTCTTGACGAAACGAAAAGCCATTGTACTTAAGTGTGCCTCCGCATCATCATCCTCTTGTTCAGCTCATTTTTTTGTTCAAACGTGATGATAACGATAGACAATGGAGAACGGAGGAAAAGGTCTGCCAGAGAAAGCAGAAAATATGCAGACAAAAATCCTTTAAAAAAAAAGAATATTGAGATCTAAGGGAAAGCGCTTGATTTTTTTCCTCTAGTACCGCCTCCTCCTCAGCATAATATTTAATTAATTACAATAACCACAGCGGGAACACTGCTACTGCTCTCTGCCACCATAATGGGAGTGTAAACCTTAACCAGGAAAAAAGGAACGTTTATGGTAACGGCAGTGGTACACGGTTTTATGTAGTGATTAATGGCATACCACCTACTACTACCTACCTACCTAGGTCAGTGCTTCATAATGTGAATTTTTAATCAACGACAACGACCATGCAACTGTAACCGTAACTTTGCTAGTTTTTTTTTCATTCACCCTCTGTAATTCTTTTTTGTTTCCTTTTGCAAGTGAAAAAAAAAGAAAACTTGCGAGTTGCGAATCGATAGCCTCAATGACGTCGGGTCGTTTGCCCAATATTACGCTTTTTCCTCTTTGTATAAAAAAGAGGTCTTTTCCGGTTACAGGAAAAAGTTTATATTACCTGGAAAGAAGGCAGGCTTTCATCATGCATGTCCGTAGTCGTAGTCTATATAGTCCATTTTCCATTTCCAGAATTTCCATGCTGGGCTTTTTTGAGCGGGTGTATGGATAACGAATATAAATATGTATATATATATAGCGTCCTCGCTGACATGACAATCACTTTGTTCGAGTAAAAGGAAAGGGTTTTGCTTTGGCATTTTGTCATAATATATTTTTTGCTCTTCCCTTTATTCCGGCGTAGGACTGGCTTGGGTCTTCATCCATGAAGCATGAAATATATTTATTATGTTTGCTTTGCTGAACTACATTGTTAGATCTGTATTATCATATCATTTCATGATTTTAATTATACTACCTATGTGCCTGGACATACATAGTAAAAATAATATTATTTAGCATTTATTCCGATTCCACCCGCCTCCACCTGCACGCCTGAAACCTGTTCCTGTACCTGTCTTATCTTTACCATTTTCATGTACTTACATCCTGCATGTTTAGTTGCGTTGAGTGAGGTGAGGTTGGAATAATTTTTAGAGAAAGTCGGACAGTCGTAGTGAAAGCATAAAACATTTCCTTTCATTTGATTTCATCCTTTCTTTCTATTAGGATCTCTTTTCATTTATCGTCCATTTTATTTTTCTTTGAACCTCTCGATCCACACTCTGCTGGAGCCTTTTTCCATGAAAGGTATCACAATCACAATGAGAGAAAAGGAAAACCCACGTGTGCTCATGTATGTGAGCGTGCGAGTGAGTGAGTGAGCCTCTGCGATCATTAGTTCCTAATTCTTGACCTCAATGGACAAAAAACAGCAAGAGAAGCGAAGGAGAAAGTGATGAATCCCTTTTAGATTTTTCCCTTTCTGGTTTCCATTTCACCACTCCCTTTCTTTTTTTATAATAAAATCGCAGGAGCTTTTACCCTTTCTTCATCTCCTTTGGCGCTGTACAGGGGGAGGAGAAAGCCTTTTTTAAAGGATTTTTTTTATCGAGAATGGAATTCATAATATGATTCTGATTCATTTTTGCACGAGTTCTGTTTTCACAAGATATTATTTAATTGATTTAGAGGAAACATGCATGAATTCAAGCCTTCCACGTGTAGTGCATATTATACAACATGCTGGCTCTGATTAGTATTAAGTAATAATAGTGCTCATGCTGAACATTGCTTAATTGAAACAACAAAATAAATTAAGGCAACAGAAGAGGAGCAGACCTGCAGGTAACTTTACTTGAGTCTTGATCTCACTCCAACTTTTTGGATGTGCTTTGTCACGGATACAAAAATTGATTGTGAATACCTAGATAGGTTAAAGCAACATTCATGCGAGAATATTTCTCAAAATAGGGGTCGCATTACGAATCTAGCTTGTTGACACTTCTAGATATGTACTTGGGTACGGTTTTTCTTATCAGGTAGCTCACAAACAGTTTGACTTTAAGTAGCAGAGGAATTTTCTCATTCGCACCTGGGATGCGCGCGAGATTCAATTTTTTTTAAATTTGACTTTTAAAAATCAAAACAAAAATGGCTTCAACATAAGCAGTACCAAACCTATCGAGTTTTCCCAAACTTCAGCTCAAATTTCAAAACAAACTAAGTAAAATAGCAGACCATGTTTGCTATTCGTTATTGGGTTTCGCTGTGCGACCCCTAATTCCTCAGAATGAGAATTCCTGCCCTGCCTTCACCACACTCGTCTCTGGTCTCGTCCATCGTCTGAACGATGAGCCATGAGCCATAGACCATGAAATCGCCAACTTACTCGGAAAGGAATGTGGATATTAGTTTGGCGTTATTGTTATCAGTCAAGTATATATGCAATGTATTTATTCTACTTGACCTGTTGGAGTTTACCACCCAGAGAATGTGCATTTGCGGGGAAAATATTTTATTTTCATTTTCATCGACATGAGAGAGAATGATGAAACTCCGCTCATATTCTATGAGATAATATGCTAGGCAAGGCAAATGAAATAGTGATTGCAATTTGCAATGTGCTTTAACTATCTCTTGATAAATGAGTGTGTAGTCTGAATCTTTGAAAGGGTAAGGGATGGATGTCGATGTCATTTGCATTTTGATTAATTTGAGAAAGTCTTTCACTTCACCACTTTATTTTTCTCTTTGGCAGTAATTGATACTGATGCCGTTTCTTCCACACTAATTGATTACACAAGGTAATGCACCTACTTACACTTTACATTAGACTAGAGACACCATGCTGCCGTATCCCAGCATCCAGCAATGGAACAAGGAAAACTGACACGATCATTAGGCAATATGTGTAGGATGAAAAGGAATTTGTGATAAAAAAAGGAACTTTCTCCCTTTCTCCTTCCCATTTTCCATCGAATCGAAACCCCGATTTGAGTGAATGGAATTCATGATATTTTGCTTTTCACAAAACAGCTTTCACTCTCCCAATCAAATGCTTTCTCTAATGGAAGCTAATGTAGGAAACCATCCTTTGATTTGAAATTAAGCATTCTTCCCAGAATATAGATCCATCCAATCCACTCGGTTGTATACATACATGCTACCTGAGTACGCATACTGCATACCATACAGAATACAGAATGTACAAAAGAAAGGGGAAAAAGATATTCCTTGAAAGAATTTTTCTTTTCATGTTCGAGTTCGAGAGTCATGACCCGCAATGCAACTCCTTTCTGACCCGTGGCCATGGACTATGGACAGCGTGTGTTTCTCTGTATTCCATCAGCCGGGGCGAAATGATCATACTGAATGGATCAGGATTCTGGATAGGAATGCTGAGCACTCAATAGAATTTTTCTTTCCCTACAAATATGCTTGTCTGACTGCGGCTCTGACCTGGCATGGTCATCTTATCATTACAATATAATATAATGTTGATAAGGCATTATTCCTCCACAAAATTTCATGTGACGTGACATGATTCAAATGATTTCGAGAACAACGAATTGACTAAAAGATTGTAAAAAGGGTGACTAAAAACTAAAATCTACGAACAAAGGTAAAGCTGAGCATCCTTATTCTATTCGTTCTCCTAGTCGCTCCAGAAAAGGACAACGCTCAACATGCGAAGATTCAATTAGGCAGGTGTTGAGTGCTTTTCATAGAGTTATAGTCCATAATATTATGCTTAATACATTGGTCCATAATACGTTGGCATTACTCAGCTTAGTCAACCTCGATGTACTCATGGCATGGCCTTGTCGTTGTCGTGTGGAGGTGAGTTTCGGGTCATTTCACATATTTCATGGTTTGTGTGAGCCGCATGGAATGAAAACGAAACACGATATGTACGTACGATTTTTTTTTGTTTTAGAGTGGGTCACTCTGCGAAATATGTATTACATACTTCGCTTTAATTAATATCCATGAAGAATGAAGGTGCAAGTGGTGGATGGGATGATTGCGCCATCTGCTACCACAAGCCCAGCTTTGATTTTTTTTCATGAATAGGTATTTTATCACCTCAACTTTCTCCATTGTTTCTAGAGCGTAATAGATAGAGTCGTAGTCTCTCCCAATCATAACCGTTTTAAACAAGCACCTTCTTGCGAGGCTGTTATAAAAAATAGGTCCTATTCAGAAAAAAAAAGATTAAAATTGTAAAAAAGGCTTTAGTTTTCTTTCGTAATTCGGTTTTTGTCTTTTCGTTAATAAAAGCGGGATAATAAAGCATACAATAGGTGTTCCACTACAATTTTTGCTAGTTTTTTATGGAGGCAAGAAGATAGGCAGAGAGCTACGCCAGCATTATATAGTATTTTTGCTGTTCAATGGGAGTGCTTACTCACACTCTTGGCTTGGCTTTGAATAAAGAAAACAAAGAGTTTCTTCCTCCTTTTATTTTTCCTTCAACTATAATCATTCATAGTCATTATCATGGTCGCATTTAATTTTTCCCCTTCTTTTGCTTCAAGTTTGTTTTCGCAAAAGGGCCAACCATCATTATTATTTCTCCTCAAAAGGCCGCTTCTTCTCTTGCTTTTGCATCATCTTCTTTGTTTGTGGGAGTCATAGTCGTAGTCGTAGTTACAAAAATAATCATAATACATATGTACATACATAGCCATAGAGTTCTTTCACACTCGCAACTAGGGGTAGCAAAATGAAGTCTCACAAAGCCCCACGAGTATAACTTGTCTTTATCAAGCTTGCTGGAGACGTTCGTGAGTCCCGGGAACGCATGCATGCATTTGAATGTCAAAATTCAGAAATTGAATCTCGCGCACATTCCAGTCAAACTTTAACGAAACGTCAAACCATAGCTCGACAGGGTGTCGGTAACTGTCACAACTGTAACTCATTTTGAAAATTCCTGAAAAAAATGATAAGCCTACGCATCTCTATTTATTTCAAGCAAAAAGTGCATCGCTTTCCACGCCGACTTACTTAATTTATTTCGAATCCCGAAAATAATAAAATAATCTTTACTTGTCGCACCCGCGTACGGAACCAGAGATTTCATTGTTGTTTCTCACTCATTCGCCATGACATCGTTTTTTTCTCCTCCTATCTAGCAGGGATTATATTATAATCTAAAATCTACCTGGCTCACAATAAGCAGAGGTATAGTATGCACCAAGCACATATATATTTGTTTCATTTTTTTCTGGTCTCTGGCGCTAGCCTGGCCACCATAAAGCTGAAAGATGTTGTCAATTGTCATCATCATAAATGAAGATTCGTCTTGTGCAGTGCACAATAAAGAGATCATGACTTGTGAAGTGGACATACTTGACATGACAGTCCCGCATATTGCAGAGCAAACAATGAGCCCGTTTTTTTTTCATTTCTGACTCTCTGTCCTAGTCCTGGTCCTGGTCCTCTCTCTTCTGCTCAGCATTTTTTTTGTTTCTGGGCAGCGATGAAGAAGACAAAGACAAACAATTTGATCGGAGCTCAAAGAGCTCATCCTTTTGTTCACGTTGTATTGCCTCTCTCAAGTTTATTTTTTCTACATTATAATGGCATGAAAATGAAAAGTCAATGGACATACGAGATGAGAGATGAGGAGGTAGATCTAGTAGATATGTACACAGTTTGAAGTTGAAATAAGAAATTAAAGTTGTCCAGTCCGATGTATGTAGTCGGTTCAAGTCCAAGTCCAAGGAAGATTGTGGTTCCAGTTCCAGGTGTTCATACAAAATCTCAATAGTACCAGTACATGTTTTTTTCCTTTTCTTCTGTTCACTTCTTTATTCCGACGGGTATTTTTTTTTGTTTTGTCCCATGTAAATACTTATAGGTATGTGTACCTGCTGCAAACCTGAAGAGTTCCATGCTGATGCTTAGCTGATGCAGATGTATTGGTAGCGGTGATGGCCCAAGGCCTTATTCAGAGGAGACTCGATGTCCGTCGTGCAGTGACTGAGTAAAGTGAGACGGGGAAGGAGAAACAGAAGAGGATTGCAAGTTGCAAGAATTTTGTCTTCGAGAGATTCTTGTCTTCTTGATCTTTCTTGATGCACTACACTTACCTAGTACCTAATGTACATCTACATCTTTTCTTAGATTTTCATTTATGTATTGTTATGCAATGCATGTAGGTAAAATGTATAACGCAGTAGTAAAATCCGCAGGTAAATGCATGCGTGAATTTATTTTTTCCTGAGACAAAGAATTGTCTTCCTGGCTTCAATATTATTGAGAATTGAAATATGCCCAATCCAATTCGAATTATGATCTATTTAATTTTTCTCTATCCAAAAATCTCATTAAGTTCAGCGATCACGTCCGTCTATCCGTCCGTCCTCTATTAAATAAAAAGTATCAAATTGAAAATATGGAAACAGTAGTAGGTACGTATTTAGTAACTTGTACTTAATTAGGAAAAACCTAAGTTATGCTTTATATTCTTTTACTGGCGACATCGACAGGGAACTGTAGCTGAAATCCATTGAATATGTACATATATGTCGCGTCATAATTTGCATGACGAAATTTTTTGCCGCGCAAGGAAACGAATTTTCGGACCCCGTCCCACATGCCACTCATTTGCATAATATTGTCTTTTAATTTGTCAAGCTCCCGACTGACCCCTCAGGCTGTGAAATTTTAAATGGACGTGGATGGCGCCTTCTGAATGAAAATCAATCCTGATTCTTTCAAAGACTTCAGTTCATTTCAGTTTATTTTCCGTATAATGTTCAATACTGACTAAAACTCAATGGTAAATGAAAGGAAATGTATTTACATAAGTATACGCATTGTTATATGTATTCACAATTGTATCTTTCAGCCTGGCCTGGTCTGGACTGGAGCGGAGGAGAGAGATATCTCTATGCCACCTCCACCATACCACCACCACCACAACCATTCTTTCTCTTTTTTTCTTCCAATTCTTTCTTACTCCTGCAAAACTCTTTCTTGAAAGTCCACTTTCAAGCATGTTATATGCATTGTGGTAAAAAAAGAAAAAGTCAGCGTGCTCCTATGTTTTGTCCATTGTTACATGAGATCGAGATAATATATTTATTTCTTAAGAACGTATACCTAATACATATGCTTTAGGCAAGCCTTCTTTTTTGAAAACAAACCGGACCTTTAAGGAAATGTTCTTATTCTTTTACACTTTTTTTTATGTACTTTACTTGCATATGGGTCGACTAAATATACAATAATATTATGAATGATTTTCCAGCTCATGCCTACACACAGATTATGTATATTAATAGGGGGAAAATATTAAATAAATAGGGGAAGAATAAGTTTATTTCTTTGAGTTGGATGGATGAAATGAAGAGGAGAAAATGGTTATGCTATATACTCTCGATTATAGCATTACTATTATATTAGGTAGTCTTGTGTGTTCTTCTGTTGCCGGACAAGTTTTCGCCTTCGAACAAAGTTTCCTCTCTCTTCCCTCCTGCTTTTTTTTTAACTCCCCGACTAGGAACAGGACTAGAACTACTCCTGGAAACTACTGAGCTGAGCTCGCTGTTCTTTCAGAAAACGCCTAGTTTCCTATGCCATGTTATATGAGAATGATGATGATGATGATGATATGCGTGCATGTACTTATGCATTGTAGAAAGGGAGGAAAGGCACGAACTGAAAAAAAAATCCACGACAAAACTTACTCCATCCGTGATGATGGGCCTGGAATGGAATGGATGGAAAAAAAGTAAAAAGAAGAAGCCAGATTCTCTTGCTTTTCTCACACGTCCTGAACGAACTCCTGGGTCTGGGTGCTTATATGATTTTCTTTGTAGAAAATGGTTTTTTTTTCTCTGAAAATATATGTAAAATACCTATGTATATACCTATGCAATAATACACTGCATATATACATATTATCCATACCGCTGCTGCTGCTGCTGACTATAGCTATGCTGGAGCTGGAACAAAATGGAATGGAATATTATTTTTCCTCCTTTTTACGCTAAATGCAATACATACCTTGAGAATGAATGTATTTCTTTTTAGAAGCGGTAAATGTGTATCTACGGAAACGGAATACGTTCAGCGTTGTTATAGGACAAACATCACTGGAGAAGTCTTTGACACAACCAGAATTGATTTGAATGGACGGTAACAATTGGAATCACTGACCCTAATAAAATCGAGGTTTGGTTTGGCTTGTTGAAATGGGAAGTTCGAAGTTCATGAGTAACCCAAAACTCAATAGCCGTTGACTGGCAAAGTGATTTGACGATATGTGGACGTTTGACGGGAAAGTGCGCGAAATTCAATATTTTGAATTTTGACATGTAAATACTTAGAAACATGAGTGGTCACGACCGGCTTGAGCAACTCGTTAAACGGAGCCTTACACATGAGATGTCATGAGTATGAGTCATGAAGCGTCACTTTTCCACCCTTAATTTGAACCCAGTGCGAGCATTACATTGCGTCTTTGATCTAATCCATTGGTAGACTAGCATACTAATTATTTTTAAAAAATTATCTCTAAATTCCTCTTTTAAATCATAATACTTTCATTTTCATCATTTAAACGGACAGACGAACAGAGTACATGGCACTTTATAAGGTCCAATTTTGATTTCAAAAATCCCTTGCTCGTTCCCTCACTCGCGCTCTCTCTCTCTCTGCCTGGTTTAGCTCGAGTTCGGAGGAGTCTCTCTGTTATTTTTTGGAGGAAAGCATTCCTGTTCCTATTCCTCCTCTGATGGCTGGCTTTTACGTCTACACAAACATCGTTCAGAACAACTGTGTGTGTATTCGTATGATGTGTAGTATGTAATGCTATGCAATTCTTGTTCCTCGCTCACCACTACCACCACCATCGCCACCAACACACACTTCTTTATAGAGGAGGAAAAGAAATATGTTTTCTACATTGAAGATCTCTCTGCCAACTTCTTTGAGCCCTGTCCTGCCATTCCCGATCCGTAGTTGTATAATAGTAATAGTGCTGTGAAGAGATGAGGAAGAAGCCCTTGCTTCTTTTTTTCAGAAATCTTATAGGGTATTTTCGGTGGTATTACGACGACTAGGACTCTAGTTAGAACGGTGATCATCATCATCTTCACATCACATCACGTTATATTTATACTTGATGTTCGCTCATGAGCTGAGCTGACAAGGAATGCGTGGGGGCAGTTGAGCGAGTTAACGGTTAGGATTGATCACATGGGGGTTTTAGAGGGCGAGAAAACGATCTAGATCAAAATCAGCTCGGAATGGGCTTATCTACGCAAGTTATCATGCATGGAAACCCCGTATGTGTGTATAC
>JAHZNI010003623.1:0-10997 GCA_027744415.1 Seira ritae | reverse complement strand
TATCAAAAGAAGAATTTAAATGCTTTCTAATGCCACTTTAATTAAACTCGTTCCATGCCCAATCAAATTCCATAATTGGTATACTGTATGGAATTCTTTATGGAATCTTAACGAGCAGATTTGTTCCTTTTAAGCATTTACCAGCACTGGACAGCCATGTCTACCGGAACCTCTCGTGGTGCAAACTCGTCGTGAATTTAGATACTTACAACCTATTTTACGATACCATGATAAACTCTAACAATCGAGAGTGTCACAGAAATCAAAACCAATTCGAACTTTTGTCGCAAGTCTGAATCGTCGAAACACAAAGAGAGTAAAAGTTTTGCCAGATGGGACCTTAAAAATCTAATTTTCTTCCTCCCATGTACAGACACATGTATCATCGCACGTGCTTTCTCTGTTCGGTGTCTGTAATAATAAATCTGATTTTGATCTTACAATCTAATTTACCGTCATCCCAGAATCTTAAAGTAACATTAAACTTAACCCTTTTTCCAGAAAGTACTTACTTTTTCCTCCTTTTAACTTTTCCCTATTCCCCAGATACACAAATCATTAATGTCACGTCAGTATCACATCACCATCACAGAAAAAACCTGTCCAACAAAGTTTTTAGTTGGAAACAGGCTCAGAAAGAAAAACCAATCAGACATCTTATCTCTCAGTATCATTTCTTGAGAAATTCGCCCAACATACATTTCTTCATTTAATACAAGTAGGTAAGTATTTTAGGTTTACACAAATGTCAGTAAACAAAACTTAAGCTCATGTAAGTAGAAATTTTCATTTATACCAGCGTCTTTCAGCACTCCTCTCTCACCACATTTATCGATTTCACGGCGGTGGCAACGAAAGACGAGAGCGTAAATGAGATGATAATGCACTTGAATATTAGTAGAAAAAAGTGCAAAAACTGATTGATGAATGACTTAACATTTCTTAACTGTACAATGTCTACAGAAAGGCTCCTCTCTGAGAAACAGCATCACGTTTTTCCAACCACCTAATCCAGCAAGAAAAACTTGAGCAATCATTCTTTCTATTTGCGCTTCACTCAAACTTTTTCTCAACTATGGCTGACACACTTTTTGCCTTCCAACTAAAAATGCTGCCGGTGATAATGATGTAATTATGACACGTACTACATTACACATTCACTCATTGTCAGAAAAAGAAAAGGAGGCCTTAGCCCTGAAGAGAAAACATTTGTGTAATGCGAGCCTTGTTATTCTTTTACTTAAGAAGTGTGGGGTTTTGCTAGCAATAAGCAGACTCTCACAAGTCTCACGCTCACTACTCACTAGATGAGTGGAGAGGAAAACTTGATCAACTTTTGAAGAAAGGAGAAAAAAATCTTCATTATATTTTCAATAGAATCTCCTCTCCAAAATAGATCGTTTCTCTCGGTTGAGTGATATTTTCCAAACTCTAAACTTTGTTCACAGTTCTTTCAACTAGAGTTTCGAATGAACCGTAAATTGAAAGCATTCTCCCATCAATAATACTGCGCGAATGAGGAGTTGCATGTATGTATGTACTTCTGTACTTGGTCTTTCTATGGAATATTGGAACAACGGTTTAATTCACCAAGCTCAAAAAAAGCTGTCAAAAACTATTTTGCCGGAAACAAGAAGAAATTCGCATGTAGAAGATACTTCACTTTTCACCAAAGAAAAATAATAATAATAAAAGGAGTGGGAGAAAATTCCATTGTTTTCGACTTTCGACTCAGTGAGCAGTGACGCTCTCAGAACACTTCAATCAAAAACGAATCTCAAGTATTAGATATCACTAGCACATTTCTACTCTCACATTATTGGGGTAGGTAGGCATCACACATCGACATCACATACGCAGTATGTCAAAATCGAAATCAACACTATCTAATCAAAGAGGAAATCCAGAAATAAATATTTATAACAGTAACACTAGAAGTTATACTGTATTGCGAGCAAAAGTTTCCATCGTTCTTTTTGCATAATGATACCTAATGCATGATGTCTTGGGTGACGCAGGCGATCCATCCAACAGTAGATAGATACGTATGTGTATGTAAGTAACTCACAATTCAAATTTGGTCAACTGAATTTGTAGGCTTTTGATCACTCGTGTTCGTGTCGTTTTCATACCATTGCTGAAGTGCCTACTCAAAAAAATACTCGATTCGATTGAAAGCAGCGAAAGTTATAGCTAGGGAATCAAATGTTCTCGTCAAGTAGGTACATAATATAAAGCACGTCGCACATGAATTAGAAAACTTTGTTTTACAAACTCCACCAGAATAGGATTAGTTTGCTGGTAGCAGCGCATTGAAAACAATTGATTTTCTTTACCATTGTTCCCACTCCATTCTTCTTTTTTTGGCTCCTATAAATTCTCATTATCTTTGCATTAGCGCAGTGTACTGCACATTTCGCAAAAACTTGGGATGTTTCTTCCTTATCATCCTCCCGTTGTATTTTTATTTCTCCCAGCTACATAAATTGAATTCTCAGACTTTTATTCAAAAGCATTGAACAACAACTACTAACTGACTGAAGCTTAGAATCCATATAGCATGGCCTACATTCCATTAACCCAACTTTTTTTGGCTTTTGAAAGATAGCCATGGCCCGAGTCGATGAAACTTCCCGAATTGAATCATGAATTCTGAGGAAAATTACATAAACCCGGCTTCTGCGTCTGCTTCTATAGAGACTGGAGCAAAAATATTATTTTTCTGCATGAATTACACTCAGCCGCATGCCACACCATCATATCACTGTACTTACGGGACCAGTTTGTATGAATGTAAGCCGGCGTTGACGGATATTATCCTACAGTCCAACTCCACAGCAGCAGAAGAAAATAAACCGAGTCGGTAGACTCACTTTAACGGAACAGATGAAAACGCTTCGCAATTTGAGAGGATTTTGGATTGAGTGAGAGTCGGCTATAATGCCAAAATGTTTGGAATGAAACTTTTTTAAAAATCCATTTACTATTTCGAATTAAGTTAGTGAAAGAGTATCTGTTTCAACTGAAGAGACTCTTTCGCTATTGCATGACTTGATGATGATAATGATGATGCTTCTGCAGTTTGTCTGTTTTTGTGGTAAAGTGCCAAGATCACCGTCATCGTCATCATCCTCCTCATCTCCCATAATATTATTATTATTTTAAGCGAGCCTTTTTTGCAAACTCAATTTTGATACATTTATTACCTCTATATGCGTCTGTGGTGCGTATATCACTTTAAATTAATAAGGATATAATGTACTGATTTCGATACTGCTCGCGTACGAGAGGCAAATAAGCGGTGCATATTATGTACTGAAAAAGACAAGTGGCAGTTTTGGGATAATAATTGAACGCCATGGTCTTGTGGTATAATAATATCGCATGTCTTCATGCCATGCCAAATAACCTCAGAGCATAATAATACTCCATCCGGCGAAAAAAAAAATTGTTTATTGAAATACGAGCTAAATGTAAGGAAAAGGCAAACTAGTTTTTTTGCCAGCCAAAAGAAATCTTGCTAAATATGAAGTAATCATAATCATAACTTCTAATAAAAATAACTACCTTCATAATCTGAATCGAGATACAAAATAAATTGGATTTGTACTTTATGCTTCAATAAAATTTGCCAACTTCTTTATTACCGATAGACCCCAGTCCCTCTAATTTCCCATGATGGAAACGAATGTGTACACGACTTTGTTTTTAAGTTTATGTCCAGCTTATGCTCGAGTCACCCACTTCTACGAAACTTGACATGAAGTCCAAACATCAAAGGATGCTGTTCTATTGAAGTTAAGTAGGGAGGAAAGGCGGCAAAGACAGTTGAGAATGGCAGAGAACCTGCTCACTTCATTTATTCGAGTGTCAACATCAACAGAGAACCTTTTAATTAGCTGCGTACATACCTCATGTCTAGAGACAATCTAAAGTTGGCTTTCCGTGTGTAAAATAAGTTCTAAAGCTTACTTGGAAATGATTGACGAAGTCTTTGAGACTGGGAATCAGACTGTCAAAATTTCTGTGGAGGATGTTTTGTGTGGGAAGATGTAGAATATTAATTGCGAGGGTTGACAATTACGAAAGCGGAATTTCGTACAAACTGAAATTGTAATTTCCAAGAACTTCGCTAATGATACATAGTTCTACTGACAAAGTACACACTATGAAAATAGAGGCATAAAGACAAGATGAAAAGGCTCATCATAATCAATTTTATGTTTTTAATAAAGCAGTCATTCTTATATAATTTGCCTGTGCAAGGTTTGAAAGTTTCAAAGGGATCACAAATATGTAAAATTTGCTCTTAATTAAACAGATTTCGTTCGACCAAACTAGTGTCTTGTTCTTCGGAAAAAAATTCATTAGTAAATCGCGTGTCAATTACACACCTAAAAGTTGCAAACTACCAGTTGAAAAATTACTATGATTTGGCTGACTTTTGGCAAAGTCATAACTGTAAACTAGAGTTGTTCAAGTTCAAAAGAAACTTCAATTCAATCATTGGCTAATAAATTCTTGTAAAAGTTTGTGTTTGACTTTGACTTAGTTACTTGTTACATGCGCGCACCTCTTGTATGGTTATGGTACGACGCAAAGGAAACATGAAATGGCAAATCTCTTAAAGAGGCAAAAGGCCAATTGGAATTCGGCATATTACAGTAATTCAATTGAGTTGCAAAAAAGGAAGCACAACAAATATGAGTCAGCAGGAAAGGCTACTGACTCGAAGCTATCGTAATTTTTCCATTTTTATCTTTCCTATAAATTCCATTGATTTCAATTCCAAGTATAGTTTTGTCTCTAAAAAGGGATACACGTACGCGACTCTGCATTTGCACACTCGTACTGAGTTATTACTCACACAGACAGTCGCATTGATTTACTTACAGACTCTCATGCAGGTACGGACCGCCTACAACTTTCATTTTGTTTGCTCAGCAAGTGGTTTTGTATGAAGGTACAGGTGACTAATTGGTGCTTCGTGTGTTTTTGTTTTTTATTCTTTCATTGCATGCAACATGGAGTTGTCAGCAGAAGAGTAATCAAGATCTAAAGAGTTGAACGACAACAGAATCACCCAGTTTGAATTGATGAACTGCTTCAGTCCTTAGCATTGAACTTTTTCAGAGGAATTAATTAAGCTCTTTTTGCATACCATCGTTGTATTTTGTAGAATGGAGTATATGTACCTACATTTATGCAAGGGAAACTATTTGTACATATGTACCTATAAAGTCAGGAACGCACTGAGATCAATAAACACCCAAGAAATCTAAAGTGTCGACGCACAATTTATATCAAATTATTTAGAGAATCTAGTAATTTGATTGTTTAACATGCACCGGACATAAATTAGCTGTTGGCTCTATGAAGCTAATAAAGATCTTTATCGTGAATGTAAACATGTTTAAGATGCTTTCGAGCAACATTTAAGAGCTTTTTTTTGACAGCAGAAAGAATGAGAAGTAGCAGCAAAAGAGCACTTGACAACTTTTACTTGATCAAGTCTTTTGCATTCATCTGTGAGTAAACATTGATGAATGTGGAAAACTTTCTTGCTCTTAAGTTTTATAGGACACTTAAAAACTTCTAGATAAGAAAAGGAGACATTTTTATAAGACAAATGACTCGGTCCTACATCTTTTTGAAATAATTCCTTAAACTAAGGGCGGAATGGAATTTCGTTCGACATAACTACAATTCTTTTTCAGGGAGTCATGCCGTTTGAAAACGCTAGATAGATGTGAACTTTGGCGTAGCATTGATACTACTTAGTCAACTGAAAGGGAAAAAGATACATTGAACCGACGCAACGGAATGCATACTTTGGAGCTATGATGCAATAAATTTTAAAGTGACAAATGGCGCACACAAAGATTTACAAAAGTTAGATTGAACTGATAAAATCACACTCTTCATTGCAGAAATGCAATGTGATATTCTCGTACTAGTACTCTGAAGGAATCAAATTGATTAGGTAATCAGTGATCATTGTACCCAAACCGGATTTGCAATTCGACGTATGTATATCTTCTCCACTAAACGCTTGATGGTCATGCATAAAAAGGAAGAGCACCTTCTTGTCCAATGTTTATTGATGTGACATGGTATGAATTTGACAGGGTGCAATTTCCTTTTTATGGTCAAGGAAGATACAATATCCAAATGGTAGGGTAGGGTATATTTGCATTTGCTCATTCAACTAGTGGCCTTGTAGTTCAGTTCAGAGTAGAGCTACGAATAAGTAAATGAACTAAATATTGACAATGACATTGATGAAGGTCGCGTGTGTTCCGTGGTTTTTCCACTACACAAACTGTAAGCCTACTTAGCCTCTCCTCGTAATGATAATGCATTAGGATTCTATTCTGTACCTTTCAGATTCGCAAAGTGTCCTGAAGGTAAAAACACTTCGCGAAATGTGCGGCTTGCTTTGGGTTTATTATCTTGTTAGATTGGTTTGGTAGGAAAAATATTTTCCAATGCAATGTTTCTAATGAAAATATAGTGATGTGAAATAAGGTAGAGACACAAAGCATGTTAAGATAAACCCTAGTTATCTATAAGAGTGGTTCGGGCCTTGGACCAGCTTCAGGGCTTCAGATAGATTATCATGTCACCAGTGTGACACCACAAAGCTTACAGCATTATTATCCAATTTAATTCGAAAGTTTATGGCATGATAACTACTACTACTACCAAAGCTTCCGCAATCAGTCCATGCGACTTTTCCTTGGTAAATACATAAACAAACCGGGGAAATTAAAGATGCTTCCTAGCATCCCCTTGCCAGATTTATCATGACAGTAGTACATGAACTTGTTTTCAGTTTTGCAGAAATGAACTTGAAAAGGGATAAGAATGGGATATTAAAAGAAAATGGTGATCTTTCTTAAGAAGTTTCATCCAGGCTTCCTGAGAGGAAGAAAGAGGAGACAAAAACACAGCATATAATCTCGTTATATTTACCCAAGGCACTTTTTATTATTTTCATTGTTTGACTTTTTCTTCCTCTTTCATTCACCAGGGCTAGGGCTTGTATTTGCTTTCCTCTCGCATAAATGACTTTAGCAAACACTACACTATACCTTCTTGTTTGGCATTTTCTTTCGAGTGAATGGTCCTAGAAGAAACTTTCTCGGAACACATTTGTTCCCATTTCTTCGTTCTATTAAAAGCAGATTGACGTTTTCCCCTTTCACTAAATACTAAAGATAGAGATCATTATGACTCGGGGAAAATCAGAACAATTTGACGTGGTGGGATATTGTAGGATTTATTATATTAAAGAACCCCCTTCGGATAAGAAGAAAAATTTAATACGAACTTTTACCGGCTGGGCTTGTAAGTCGGATCAGCCCATGACATTTTTCTTGTCTTCCCCTTGTCAGGGATTTTTGTAGGTACTTACATATATTAATTCTGAAATTGATAGCAAGGCATTCTTATCTACTGGCATGGATGGAATTCATGATGATCACAATAATGGAGTACGGCTGTAAGTAATTACGCCCTGTGGCGCATCACTTTTCTCCCGCTTCCCACATTCGGTTCATCATTTCTCCTTTTTTGAGAAATCCTTAGAATGTCCTGGTAAAGAATGACGTCCCCGAAAGCAGGGCAGCTCAGGTTATTTTTGGCACATAATACATACCTGCGAGAGATACTGAATCATAACGTAAGCTCTTATCGTGATCTAGTTTTTGTTTTCATTTCCGACACCCACGTTTTCGTCAGTACCTAAAATATACATAAGCCGCAGTTTGTGAATAGACGACATTTGTTCTGCTAAACCAGTTTCATTTCCTTACGATTGCACTGTAGTTATTTTTGTTATATGTATTTACCTCTCCTTCAGAGATCGTTTTACATACTCGCAAAAATTTAAGTATAAGAAAGCATCGAAATTATCAACGTCACATGTATTACACGGAGTTAAAAAAAGACATATACACAGAGGAAACTGTACATATTATCTGTATCTGTATCTGCTACCTTCTTCCTCAACCGGAAATAGCGTCAGACCAAAAGCCTACGCAAACGGAGGTGGTCAGACAGTTTGGAACAAGTTTTGCCTTACACATGTCATCTTCGTATCCCGAGAGACAGCTTCTTTAAGCTTCCGATTTCCACGCTTTGATGCGGCTATTAACCCCAAATCCAGAGTTCATACCAGAAGTCGATCGCAATGTCGCAATTCACCACAAATATGTATGCCTCGGCTTCTATGAAGTTGAAGCGACACCCACATCATATCACATTCCTTTCAGTATCACAGACAAAACGAAAAGCTGTTATCCATTTACAAATGTTATGGATATGTGGTTTCCCCCAAAAAAAGTTTCATGTGAACGACATTATTATGTAGGTTTGTGGTAGCTGAGTATAATCATAAAGACATAATTATCTGCTCGCATAAAAAATAATTAACGAAGAAAAGTTTTCAAGAAGTGTGGGTGTGGGTTCATCAGCCACCTGATGCGTTCCAAAGTTTTGGTCAGGAAAGTCGTCCTAATTATTGCTGCAGCAAGTAGATTTTCCTTCGATACTTTCATGATTTTCTCGCACATTATATTACGGGTCTTAACAACCCACGCTGAAGTATTATCGAATTTTCGGTACGTAAAATGAAAAAATTAATTACAACGTAAATAGTGATTGTTCGTTCAATCTTCTCGTTGCCTCTATCTTTTATGGTACGCGTCATTATTTAAAAAGAACCTTCTACCCAAACTTTTTCTCATTTGTACTTTACGCTTCCATACTGCCACCATCCACATAAGTTGAAGCAGACACAAACTGCTTTACTTTTTTCGCCAAATGACAGGGGCTGCATACTTACTTTGTTTGAAGCTCAACTTCTCTTTTGAAATTCTGACCTTCTCAAAATCATTTCGGGTAATACAGACTTGACTATGGCTTGACTTGTCTTAAGTCACTAGTATAAAACACAACTTGTGTTTTGCATTCGTATTCGTTGGAAAGTTCAAAAACAATTGTTCAGCTTTTTCCGTACCCACAAAACTCACCAGGATGGAAGAATTTTTGTTATCATAATCATATTCATTGGTCCGAATCTGAAGATAAGGAGAAACAAGATCTAGATCATGAAGGTCGAAAACGTACACGTGTGTTGAATTCACTTTCACACTCTTTCAAGCCATCTTGCCCCTTGTCAGAATATCTTAAAATAATAACAGATGCATTCTCACTTTCAACAAGAGTTTAGCAAAAAGTTTCAAAAGTGTTATTACTAGGCAGGAAAAGTGCATTTCATTTGTCAGTGACAAAGTGACTTGAAAAACTGGAAAACAAAAAGGAAATTCCCTTGATACCACTTTGGCCTCAGCACTTTTCTCTACAGGAAAACTTTATATTTCCCGATATTTTCAACGAAATACATGCATATATGCAAGTGGCTAGATAGGATTAAGACGAATAGCATGCATACCATCTCGGAAAAGCACTTAGGTAATTTTGCCAACTTAGTTTTGACGTACTACTACCACGGCACCCTACAAACGAGACCCTGTAGGCTTATCTCATCCTTCTCAACTTAATGTCGGCCTTGTTGGCAGCATTTGATACGTTGGTCAATCAAGCCTAGATTCCCTCACTCGACCCCTTGTTTTAAGGCTTATGCTTTGAGCATATATCCAAGCTAGTCTGTCCTTGGACAATATTTATTTACATACATACATTGCATTCCAGCACGAGTGGTCACGTAAGTTCAGAGGGACCACGAAATATACAGATCTTTTACAAGAAAAAAAACAAATTGCACTAAAAGGGAAGATTTTGTCTTCCAAGCACCGGACAATTTGAGAAATGTCACTGGAAATAACATACTCGCATCAATGTCACTGGAAACATCGGAATTTCGTAACGCAAATTTCAGTGATCCTTAGTACAGCATCAGCTAAATTAAAATGGCTGAAAGCCAACCAAGCAAGCGTGTAAGCGTATTTCACGATGAAATGGCCAACGTTGCGGGGAATAAAACCGAAACTATCTAAGCTAGCGAATAGCGATTTTTCAAACTCAATGAATCCAAATCAAAAGTTTTCATGTCAAAAGGCTAGACACTTTTTTCGTTTTAGTGTGGTCATAATTTTATCCTTGAGCGGTAGATTTTATTTCTCGAGAACGACTATGAGGAACATGAAGAAAATGCCTGGAAATTCCGAGAAGAATATGAAGTTGTCTTTGTCAATGAAAGATCTACTTTAATTGCATTGCTTTCTATCACACTCAAACTTGTTGATCAAATTAATTGAATTTGTTTTGTATGTCCTTGTTCATCCCTATGAATCATAATTTTCCCACTTCGATAAAGTTGAATTGTGTTTTGCGACACGTTAGGAGGACACAGTTTACAAACTAATAAAATGCTTTCTCCATCATATGAGTTTTGACAAAACAGTGTTCCAATGTTGATGGCTTCTGGCCAGCAGCAGAGCATTTTTGACGAAACTCAATAGAGTGTAATGGCTTCATTCACGCCTTCTTTCATCAGTTCAGCCTGGCCTTGCCTCATTAATAATGTAGGTATGTGGAATAAGGCAGACAATTTAATGGGAAAAATGCATGCGATATATTTTGATTTAAAAAATGTACTTTCAGTCCAAGTGACATGTTGACGACGACGACGACATTGAAAGTTAACATGAAAACATTGTAGTGTCTGATGACATGTCCTAAAAACGACGGGTCTTGAAGAGAAGGAAAGAAATTCGATATGGAACAAGTGCACAAGTTCACAAACTCATTAAAAAGGATGAGTCGGCCTGCTTGAAAATTGTGTTTCCTCTTTCTCATTTCATGCGTGCCCGTGCCGTAGATGTTTCTTTCCCTGGTATAATTGTGTTTGCTTTAGAAACTCCGCAAAGAGCACTTTACTGGCCCGCTCTTTCACTAGATCTCGGAAGCATTTTGTGCTCGTAAATTAGAAGTTTTATTTATCTCATGAGAGAAGTGGGAAATAAAAATTG
>JAHZNI010003622.1:0-20931 GCA_027744415.1 Seira ritae | reverse complement strand
CATGGTGATTAGGGTGAAATTTTTCTTTAAAAGTCAATGCAACCGGTAACGAGCGTGCACCAATACTTTAATTATAGTCAAAAAAATTCCCTAAATCTTGGCTTTCTAATGAACGATGAACTATTCCTAAAATGTTTTCCCAAAATTCAGAATTTTAAAAACTTTTTGTACCCTTTCGTTTTCAACACCTTGTATATGTATGTATGTAGTTTTACCTACTACACATACAATACAATAAAGTTTCCTTGATGTTGTTACTCAGCGAGGGGCTTCTAATCGCTCTGCCCTGCTGTGACTTTAAACAACTCTTCCCTACAAAACTAATCAAATGTCAAGAATACACTTTAAACTCAGACATTTCCGAGTACAAATTTTACAAATACATTTTTGAGCCATAAAATGATCACAGTTCTCAATTAGCCGCTTCCCTTGATTTAAAGCAGATGAAAAAATGAGCGAAGCTGATTAAATAGGGAAGAGAATTAGTTGACAGAAATTCTGGCTGATTTGACAGAATTGATAATAATTCTACTAAGTTTTTTAACTGTCGCAAAGCTGTTTAATAAAATAATACCATATTTAAATGAACAGTAATCTATCGGAAAGTGTTATCAATTAAGATCTCGTTAATATTTACCGATCTAGTTTCTTAATTATCGGCATAAATGAATTTCAGAAAAATTAGGCTAAGCCAACTTTCTGGCAAGTCAACTAACATTTCTGTCGACTCAATTTATTTCAATAAATAGCAGCAGCGATATTTTGCGATTTTAAGGCATGTCTCTGCCCTCCGCATTTCAACATTCAACCTTTTTTCACTCTCATGAATGCATTCTTTAAATTTTTCAAGACATTCCAGCGCAACACAAGCATATAGTAATTTATAGTCAGAGCTGAACAAAGCCGATGTCATTTCCTTTTCTTTCTTCTAATTTCGAGCAAAACATGATGGTTCGTTCTCGTTCAGCTCCTTGTTCGCTTCTAAAATCGATCGACTTCCAATCTCAACTCAACTGCTTTAATTTTTAATCGACAGCTAATAAAGTGCATATGCATGCTCTCCATCATTTTCTTGTTAATTAGAACAAGTGCAGGTGTTGCCGGTGGGAATATGTGCTTAGTATTGCTATTGCTTAAGGCTTGGATTATATAGAAAGGTTAAACTTTCTTTTGACTGCGTTCAATTAATTAAAAAAAATCTTTCTAGAGCTTAAAGTGCAGTGGCTCGGTTTACTTTCCGGGGCAGACAGAGACAATCCCGAAGGAGAAACTATACAAGTGGATGGATGTCGTTACTATTATTATTATCATGTTGATGTTGCATCATCATTTTTATTGTGCATTTATTTATAGTCTTCCTAGTAGAAATGTGTATACGTACTATTCATTCAGAAGTGGAACTAGCTCAGCTTTGGCTTTCACTTGACAACGAAAGATAATCTATCAATGTCACATGGTAAAAAAAAAAGAAAATTTTCGTGATCCTTGTACTTCTTGGCATTTTTCCTCTGGGATATGACTCAAGTCTAAACTAAAGAACTGGCCTGGTTGAAAAAAAAAGAATGAAATGAATGAGTGATGATGATCATCATCAACGTCATCATCATTCTAGTTCCAGGGTTCCAGTTCCATGGAAAAGATGTAAATGAATAATTGCTTCGTATTTACTCAACAACTTTAGTATCTCATTATTATATCACTGGAAGAAATTCTCAACAGCTCGAGCTCGGTCCGGAAAAAAGACAATGAATGAGACAGTGAGTGACAGAGCACATCGTTTGTATCCTTGTTAGGATGGATAATTTATGAAGCATCTTTCGCTCTTTTCTAAAGAGCATCTTCTCTAGTATTATTTTTAAAGTTGCAATTTGATTCTTATGTCAGTACCAATGTCTGTCCAATAATAAATCAGGTTACATGAACACGATGTATTAATTGAAGCTTCGTTTATTGAAGTTGAATAACGCCTCACCGTCTCGTCTGTCAGTAATCGTGTACACACTTGAACGTCAGGTTTCAAAAATTGAATCTCGCGCGCTTTCTCGTCAAACGTTGACGAAACGTCAAATTACTATGGTTCAGGCAGTTAAATGTAATTGAGTTGCTCGCGGGCTTCTCGATTTCGAAAAGCAAGTCGAGTCCCGGGTGTATAGTGTCATGACGCTCGACTCAACCCGTGTTGCTACCGTATTTACAGGAAAGCTGGTGTGGTAGGCAATCGGGGACTATTAGGAACCTTTGTTCTTTGTAATTGAAGACAAAGTTAACTTGTAGTTTAGCAGGCACCTTAAAAGTCGACATGTTCTTAAGGAAATACAAAATTGGAATTCAAACTGGAATAATATGTTCATACCTACTTACATGTTGACTTGTGTATACAAGTAGTGAAGTTTTCCTTCGTCTATCCCAAACTGAAACATTCAAGTTCAAGATTTTTTGTGGTTCTCTCGAAGTAGCTGAAGTATGTTTTGTTCTTGTTGCTGGTAGAGGAATGACACGATTTTGATTCCGCGAGCGAGTGCCATGCATCATATTATATGCCATGAAAATGCAAGTGCCTAAGTGGTGTTGTTGATATTGTTTTCATTTCTCCACGAGGAAAGTACAAAAGACGCTCAGAAAGCAAGTCTTAGTAATGTATACCATATACATTGGCTTGGCTTGATATCTTCCATTGCTTTATTATACATCAAAGCTGTCATCTTCCTTTTCATTTTATGTTTTAGTATTTTTATCTGAAATTTCATAGAATCAAAATGGAAATTTCAATTTACTTCGTAAGATTATCCCGTATCCAAAATAAGAAATTAAATTGGGGTGGCAAGAATGAAAAGGAGATTTAAGGTAGCTTTTTTAGGAGAAAATATTATTTTGTGTTGGAAGTCGGTAGTTAAAGTCATTACATATTATGGGGAAATAATAATATTGAAATCCGCTTATGTATTGGAAACCATTCAAGTGTGACATGACTCGGCTTTCCCCGACATTGCAACAGATTTTCAACCCTTTCATTTTTTGGCAACCACCAAATCTGTAATCTTAATTTCTTTTCAGAACTTTTTAAGTCACTTATAGATTCGGATATTTTGATGCTGGTATGGTTATTATCACAAAAGTTGAGAGAATTAAGTGATCAGTAAAGTTTGATGTTTTTACAAGGTAAGCTCCTTATGGTCTAAGCTAAAAATAATAACCTACAATTCTGGCAATTACAATATTAACATAAGAACCTATCATAAACGCTGATAAATATACCTTTAACTTTCTACCTTAGCGCGGGTAGGCAGGTAGAGCTGAATATTATTAACCTTTAAATTTCCTCCACGACAATTGATTCCTCCGTATTTAACATTGACAAGATAGAGTCATTTAGCGTGGGAAAGATATGCTGACAAAAAAGTTCCAAAGAGATGAGAACGTGCTTTTAAAAATTTAAAGAATTAATTTTCTTCGAAGAATTAAGTTACTTGGGAAGAAACCACTTTCACCCGTGACACTTACCTAGATCTAGATATCATTTACGTGAAGAGCATCAAATACTTACATGCTGCTATCACGCAATCCTTTAAGCAGATAAGGAAAAAAATCGCCTTTTTCAAATGCAAATGCGTAAATGTACCTACATTGGAAAAGAAAATATGGAAACATTTCCGATCTGGGTTTGAGAAGCACGATTCGTGGTGCATCCGAAATAAGCTTTCTTCATTCATCTTCATGTGATCTCATGGAAACCACTGTGAGAGGGAGAAAAGGTGAAAGTTGTTCAGTGAACTTGTTCAGTGACGTGATCTATAATTTGTGTGTCCGTCCAAAAGACGGAAGCACACAGCGAGACTTTTTTTTTACTTATCTACATATATGTACACAGAATTGAATGGAATGAATGCTAAGGTTGGATAAAAACCGTCTCGGCTCCCTAAGATGATCATAAACCACTTTTTTGACCCTTTACTCCTTCCGATCCTCCTCCATTTAACCAAACCAGGAACCAGGTACATATTTTGGAATCTTGAAATCTACTACGAATACGATGCGATGATATATGATTGGGGAGATTTTTTATGCCGTGGCGGTGGTGGAGTGACCGTGTACCATCTGGCTCTCTGGCCTCAGGAGTAGTAGTGCTTGGAACGTTTTCAAGAAAAAATCGGGCTTGCATATTTTTCCACATTACGGAGTCTGTAGTCCAATGTCTTGCACCTACTTGTTTCGTATGCATATTTTATGTTAGGATCTCGCGTCAGTGCGGGAGACTTATCATGTCCTTTCGTCTGTTCCATCGCAGAATTCCATTTTAAGGAATATTTTATACTTCATTCATTTTCTAATATAGTTCCAGGCGAAGTTGAAGTTACTTGTTTAACTGGAAGTTTAAATATTATAGTTGCTAATGCTCTGTATGCAAAAATTGTTTAGAGGTATCGCTTTAATATCACGCATGACGACCATTACGGATGACTTTGATTTTTTGCTATTCAAAACCGCATTATACAACATGTTCTACATTTTTCATGAGCTCATTAACGTCCAGATTTAGTGAACTTTAAATTAAGTCGCCTGATCCCGTTTCCTGCTGAATACTAAAGTTTATTTTCAGTTACAATTTCTTCCACCCTTTGTCCCCATTCTCGTCATTTGCAAAATCCATAGATTATTTGTACTTTTATAACCTGGATCTGAATCTGGATCCAAAAGAAAGATCCGAGACATTTTTTTTGTTCTTTCCCGTAAAAGGTGGTCGCACATTCGATTCTCCAATATAATTCCTTTTTCTTCCACAGAGGGTCTTCTTTCCTTAGAATGTTAGTGTTAGTCCAGATGGGTCTTCCTTCATGGATCTTATTTTTTGTAGTGTAAAAAAATATTTTCTTCTTTGATGGCACTGCACTATTACGACCGTTGGTGATGTGGTGGTGCTGCTGCGTGGCGTATAAAAATGATTGAATTATGAAAGCCTTGCACAAACTACAATACAATACAATACAATTTCGTGTTTGCCAATATATATCTTTATTGAATGAAAAAAATGCACGAGGGTAAAAAAAAGTTGAAATTTATCTCAACTATCTATTTTATTCTATTCTTGGTCGGCTTTCATCCTTTCATGAACTATTACTATTGGCTTGCCCCTTCTTCAAAAGAAAAAAAACTTTCGTTTCATGAAGAAGGTGAAAAGACAAGACACATCTTTTTAGGAGATTTTTTTGTGTTCCGCATAAAAAACTTACTATTTTTTTGTTGCACCCGCCGCATATCACATATCTGCTCCTTGTCCCACTCCTCGTCTTTCTCAGCAAGGAGAAAGTTTCTCTCAGAAAAAAATGAAATGACGAGCTTGGAGCGGAGCGAGGGTGAAAGATGCTCTCTCTCTCTCTTTCTTTGTCCGTTTTTAAACGAAACGTAGTACGTACAATATCCGTCCCAGACCCAAACCCGGCGCTATAACTTTGCCCGAGAAATAGAAAGAGAGGAAGTGGCTGGATCTGGCTCTGCTCTTCTGGTTTGCTGGATGGATAGCGGATTGGATGTAAAAAAGAGCTCTTGTTTGTGTAAGCGTGTGCCACTTAACACCTCAAAAAAAGATAAAAATAGTGATTCTTCCTGTCATTTATCTCGGCTTTTATCTGAGCGAAAAAAAGTGCTGTTCCCTGCAACTTTCAAAATATATTGTACAGATTCCCTTTTTACCTTTCTGTATGTATTTTTATTTTATTTTAGAGAATTTATCTTCTTTTCAAAAATATAAAATGGCTGGTTGTTGTTGCTGCTGCACCCTCATAAAAAAGAATAATATGAAATAGTTTTTCTTGAATAGAAATAAAGGAAACTGGAATAAATATTTTTAGCAAGAGGAGTGCAAAATAATATTGTAAAAAGGATTCGTTCTCCGTACGTAACCAAGATTATTTTCTATTGAAAATTAGCAAGATCGGCAGGATAGGAATAATATGTTTCTCATTTTCTAGAGATAATGACAATGATGATCATGAAAAGGATAAGAATGATGTTGAGTTTAGTTTAGTGGAACAGAACAACAAACAAAAAAACTTTTCAAATAAAGATAAAAAATTTGTCATCGCCAAGATTTACAACCTACTTCATGTTCCAATAACTTTTCTATTTTGAGTAGAAAAGAAAAAAAAGTTTGAAATGATATGATTGTATTGCTCCCTGTAATTTTCCACTCGATGCGAAAACATACGGCTTTCCTCTTCATTCAGAATCTGATAGAGCCAGACAAATTGCCTAGACGGAATGGAATATTATGTATTCCCATAATAAAATGCCTAAATAATTGGTCCCAGCAGCAAGCTTTAGCCTTAGCTTATCGTATCCGATCCCAATCCAATCACAATCGGAATTGAGTCTGGGAAATCAGGCGTGTGTGTGGAGCAGTGTAAGTGAACCCGATTATTTCCCACTTTGCCAGTGATTAAGTAGGAATTGATGGTGACAAATTGCCCATTTCTGGCACGAACTCTGGGGAAAAAATATAATGATGGGGTTAAGTGAGACCTATGGCAAGAAGAAAGGCCAAAGTCCAAATTGAATGTTATTCAAGTCCACACTGTTCAGTCTAGACCTGGAGGCTTTCATTTGGAAAAGGGCAGTATGATAATGTTGACGACACATACATACATAAAATAGCAGTAAATGGCAAATGGATTAGATATTGCGTTTTGCAAAAACAAACAGAACAAGAGGAGAATAATAGTAGGTAGTGCGTGAATGTAAGTAAATGGGCTACGCAAAAGCTTTAATTTCCTCTGCTCGGACAAATTTAAATTCATGTGATGACAGGACAACTTGTCAGCTCCGCTAATGGCCGACCTTCTTTCTTTCCTTTTTGGGGAGAAATCCTCTAGGCTCGGAGAGGACAGAAATAAAGGAGGAACTTGACTTATTTTCTACTCATATATACCATGCTGTCTGACTGAGTTACTTAAGTTGACTTCTTTGGGAATCTTAATTGATTCTTACATCGAATCTGGTGGACGTAATGTCCACTGTCTGTCCACTGTTAAGGGCGAATTATATTGACATGGCTTTTTGACTGAAGCAGGCAACTGATGCTAGTTTTTTCGACTACCAGTATAAAAACTGGCTGCGTCAAAAGGAATCAGAGGCAAATGAGAGTGTCACCTTATGACCGTTTAACATTGAATATTTTTTATATTGAATCTGCCGTGTAGCTTTTTGTCAATACAGGCAAAAAACTATGTTCCATTTTACCCCGGAAAAATCCAGTATAATTCGTCCTTTACGTAGGGATCGCATGACGAATCGAGCCTTGTGAAACTTCTCGGTTAAAGTTTATCTTATCGGGTAGTTCTCGAACGGTTCGGCTTAAGACACATGGACTTTTTTATTAGGTATTTTCATTTGCTCATAGGCGCGAAATTCAAATTTCGAAATTTGACTTTTACCAACCAAAACTGAACACACTGAACTGAACATAATCAACAGCGTGACAGGCTTCAACATAAATATAGTTGCGATGCGTCAATGAGCTTCGAGGTGTAACTCCTAAATTAAGTGGTAATGGTAACTGTGGCTATCGAGATACATGGCAGTATTAGGTAGGCTGAAAATCTATTCCGATTCTTCTAAAGACTCCTGAAAAAGTGTTTTGTAAATAAACGCTGTCTCGTCCTTTATGTACATGCATAGGCAGGTATATACTCTTGCTGTGTCTTAAAAAGATACGAGTTTCGAGCGCGACACGAACACCGCTGAAAAATTAAGGAAGGGTGAAGGCCCTGTCCTGGAGCGAACAGCATGCACTTACCATAATAACCATGTTATTAGTAAAAGTCTCATAATTATCATGAACTTGTCCTTTAGAAAGTCTTTAGAGAAAGTGCAATCCTAATATTTACTTTTCTATCCGCATCCGCAATACTTAAGGAATATTAAGCACTGATTTAACACTTTCTTCATTAAATATAATTTAAAGCATATAAGTTTAATTAAATAATTTTTCCTAGGATTAACGACGTGGAAATAAAACACTATTTTTGCTTGCTTGTCAAAATTTTACTTTTCCTAAAAGCCATAAAGCCGCAGAATGAGACATGAATTTAATGTGTTTTGTGTCTGTCTGTTTTTAATCACGCTAAAAGCAAACTTTTATTGCACCTCTTTAACTTTGTAGTTTCAAGATTATACTGCCTTGCTAAACGCTTTGCGAAATTTTATTTGAGAAGAGGAATGCTTTAAATTTTTTGCGAAGAACTCAGAGAGAAAGAGGGAATTAACTCTAAAACAGGAAAATAATAATAATTCCGTCAGTCTTAATTTTTGTGTGCTGAAAAAAAACTAAGCAAATACTTAAGTATTATATGTCTTCCTCGTGGAAAAATAAAATATGATGATGTTGTCTGAAGAAATGGGCTTAATTGGTTGCTAACATGACTCGTGGCTCCATTCCTTGGAGTTTCCTTTAAAACAATCAATGTTTCTCTCCTGCAGAGTGTAGGAGGAAGAGGATGATAAGGTTGATTGAAATGTTTAATTTGTGTGGTTGACAGGTACGTTTGGTATCGACTGCTTCAAATGTGTCAGCCTCAACGGCGACAATCCATCATGGTAAGTGGATTTTTTACTCAGCACTTAATGAAATCTATTTTACGGAGTTGCAAAACATTTGCAAAAAATATCTGCAGAAAATGTTTCTCTTTACTAATTTGATTTTGACTGATAAAAAAGCCTCCTGAAAAGGGCTGGATTTTTTTCATTTCACCACATTTGTTTTTTACCGCTTGATAAAAAATATTCTGCTAATTGTTCCATTTCTCAAGAAGATTAATTAGCTTGTTCTGGATATTACCTCTGTTTGTGAAACAAGATATGGTGAGTGTTCTCAGTTAAAAATTTCAAAATGAATATTATCCTCTTTCAACTTTATCTCTTAAGCGAAACAATTGTCGTTGGGGTAATCTGAATCACTACATTAAAGTCAATTGAGATCTGGGAACTGATCTAATTTCGTGCGCCCAATCCGCTAAATTAAGAACATATTTATACAATCAAGGGCTCGTTTCACTTTCTCCTTTCAATGTCATTAACCTTAAATACTCGAAAAGCGCGTGCGACATGACATGTCGTGTCCATCTCATCATATAAATTTGATGATTCAATTCAATTAACTCATGGTCGAATAGTGTCAGTGTCCCATGTGGGAAACGATATTTTGTGTATCGATCACTTCAAGAAAAACAAACAACTTTCTTTTTTCTTTCCTTTCCTCGTGGCATCACAATATGCTCACTTTCCCCAATTCAAGTCTCATTGATCATTTCCTTTCTTTCTGGGGCGATGTGATATGCAACTTGTGGTGTAATTACGCTGGGAATTTTTTTCGCACTTGACCACACCACAATAAAAGTTGTGCTCATTCTTTCTTCTGTCAAGAAAAGAGACTGTATGGTATTAATAATGCATGAACAATATAATCGTAATGAAGTGGGGAGAAAGGTGAGAAGAAAATGAAGTAAAAAAGCAAAGAAATATTATTTTTTTTATAAATATGATATGTATTGCACACAGCTGACACAGGAGAAAGTATGGTAGTTCGGACGTGTGCTGTTGACAGTGGCACCCTCACACTGGACACCGAATTAGCTCGCATGAGTCACTGCGGATTCTTTTATTTGGACGACAGGTACTCCATCATCTGCACAGGAAAAACCATACAACAAACATATTTTTTTTACATTTACACATTACAAAAGATATATAAGTTTACCTTATCGTTAAATATTTTCAATATAAGTACAAGCTTCGAGAAGAAGAAAAGGGGGGGAGAGCAAAAAACATAAGTTCTTTTATTTGGCATTACTTACTTATGTGTATTTGTTTTACCTGTGATTGTGATTTGATGTATCATACTTTTCTAGCTAGTGCAGTTGCAATCCAAAGAAAAGGACTAAAAAATGAAATGAAAAGAAAATTTTAATCCTTCGCCTTAGATTTGCTACCCCTATATCTATCTTGCTCTTTCGTATACAAAGTAAATATGAACAGCTGGCTGCATAGATTATTTCGAACCTTGGAAGCTTCTGAAAATAAAATCCTTTATTAATTTGAAGGCATGAACAAATTTTTTTTCTTCTAGCCTTTATCTATGAATACCTTAGATTAGATAGCAAAAAAACAAATAACTCTTCCGGCTTCTGCGTTTTCTTAAACATTAAATGAATTGAAAAAGTTTTATTTAAAAAAATAATAGCTTCGTTCATTAGGATGTTACTAGGGAAAAGGAGAAGAAATTCATATAATATAATACATTTGAAATCAGTTTTCTCCAACTTTCACCATTGACACTTTAGACTTTCTCCCTGTCACATTATTCGCAAAGCCTTTGCTTCTATTTCATCCTCCCTCTAGCTCCAGTTTAAAGGAGGAAAATTCTTAAGTCTCCCCAGCACAGAAAAGAGTGCTTACTGCTACCCTTAGCAAGGAAGGAAGCAAGGGCTACTTGAACTGAACTGAACTAGATATAGGCCCCAAGTTTTCATGGAGAAAGTTGAGAAAGACTGCATTGCTAGCAGGCTAGGGGAACACATATTGCATTACCTAATTGTCAGCGAGTTGCTGTTGCTGCTGCTCAGTTCAGGTCGTGTGGGATTCCCCGCAGAGAGCGTTTTGACAGCACAACTTACTCCACTCCACTACTCGGCCACGGATTTTTGTTTGTGCTCGTGCCAAGAAACTGATTGACTCTTCGAGCAAGTATACATACCTAAAACTTACCCTATCACTATGACCAAGACCACGACCTTAGAGCGTGCAGATTCCAAATTCAAACGATGGATTTCCGGTTTTATATCTTATCTCTTATCACAAAAAATTAGCTAATTTCCTCAGAGATAGATCTCATCTGCGAAATAAATGATTGTGTAACATGCACCTAACACCATTCCCATCTTCATTTTATTGAATACTCTCATTCCTCCAAATACATAGTTACAAACTTAATGCTGGAGAAAGTAGTATCACATTTACATTACCTACTTTCATTACAAGCTTGTGTTAATTGGTCATGGAAGAAATGACTTGAGAAAGTTTGGAGAAGGTGGAAAGTGGCTTCCTATAAAAAATATTTAAGTACATATTCCTACATGTACACTAAGGTCTACTTACTTTCCCGAGGGAACTATGAAAGCTCTTTTCCGAGAGCAAGGAGGAAACCAACCCTCTAAATCTAAATGAGTTTTTATCCTTTTCCCCTCTGCCACTGCATAGCAATCTTGCAACTTTCTTAATTGATCTCACTTTCATAAATACAACATTACTCACCACACCGCCGAGACCAACCACACGAGCAGGAAAACACATCTCAAGGAAAAATAAGCAAGTGAAGAAACTTTCATTTCGTTTAGAGAATATTTACGACGGAATTATGTATCTCTGTCTGTAGATCTACTTTACTATAACACGACTATGTATAATTTTCCTCAAGCTTCATGCATCTCATTGATTTAATGGGATTGGTTGGATGAAAAGCAAAGTTATTATTCCCCAGATAAAAAAGTATTAAATTTTTTTTTGAGTAATTGGATCATTTTAAAAGGCATTTTATCTAATTCAAAGTGAACTGGTGAATTCTTGTAGATGACACAGGGGAAACTATAACAGTAAGAGGATGTGCCTTGGACAGTGGGACGCTAAATGTTGACACGGAAATCATTCGCATGAGTCACTGCGGGCACTTTTGGTTCGATGACAGGTACCTTAAAAAAATAATAAAATTACAGAAAGAAAACAACAATGCCACACAAAATTTACTATTTCTGCACAAAAAAAGTCACTTTGCTCACTAGAAAAAATACTCTTTCAATGATAAATATTGCACGAGTTTTAGAGGGAAGCAAGATGAGAGAGTTTAAATGTCTAAATAATATTGCATTTTAAATTAACGGTTCACAATTCTTCACCTTCTTTCGCTTTATTCACATTTAAATATTACCACTTTACTTCAATGTAAAAATATTAGATAACTTGATAAAACAATATGCGTGATATGTATGTGTGTGCACTTACTTGCTCACTAGAAATATACTATACTTAATATAATTTTCAAATGTGAAGAGAATCATGGAACGATTTCTTTCGCTTATAAAAAAAGTAAAACTTTGAATATAAAATTAGCGTCTTCTCTATTTTTGTGTGGCTTTTGTATGCGTTTGTCGGCAAGATTACTTGAAATGCTTTGTCTGTCTGTGTGTCTGTTTTGTGTCTTTTCATGAGAGGATTACAAGGTGAAAGTGGCAATCAGTCCGAATGAGCATAAGAATTTGAAAACTCAATACGAACAAGTCTAATAGGAATTATAATTAAAATAATTATAAATTTCAAATAAAAATTTACGAGCAACGCAAAAGTAGTTTCGGTCTGAATTCTTTCTTTGATTTCAAAACATATTCTCGCGGGAACTTTTTAGAATCACGAAGTTTTTAGTTGTAAATTTCCGCATAAAATTGTAGAATGCATTCAGTAATAATGATTTTTTCCAGTTTTCTCATCAAAGTTGACTTACTACAGTGAAAATAATATTAGTAGCGTCAGAAGCGTCGTTTCCATACCGTTTCCAAAATTATAATATGATAATAATATGTTGATGAGTACTGCATTTACTAAACAATTGGTTTTTTGAATTCAAGGCATCATCTCAATTTTGAATTTGAAGAGGCTCTGCTGCAATATTTTTACTCAAAAATTGAGGAGACTCCAAAACTTTTAGCTTCGTAAGGAGTCATGATATACCAAGGATGCATATACGTTTTCTAATCCTCAGATTATTTCGTTTTGGAGGAGCCATGAAAGATTAAGCGTTTCATCAGTTCCCGAATCAGCTTATTGTTCTCATAAAGATGTAGCTTTCCTTCATCAATTGAATAATACATCACCATTCGTCGTCCTATTCTAGTATCCATGTATTATTTCATCCGAAATCTGATTCTGATCCAGATCCAGTAGGTTTTTTTCTTGACTTTATATTTTCTTTTCTTTTGTTCCAAGTGAACTGCTAAATTATGCATCGATATCTTCTCGCGTTGAACAAGTCGCTTTACGACTGAGAAAACATTCCTTTTCTTCTCTCCTTTGACTCGAGGGAAAAAAGGTGGAGGGGAAAGTGCTAAAAAATTGCCTTTCTTTGCTTTCCTTTCTAAACGTCTGAATCGAATCGGTTGAATTAAAAAATCCGAAGAAAGGAAAAATTCTTTGCTCTCGCTCCGTTGTCCGTAATCAGGATCCTTTCCTGATGATCGACCATCGACCAATTTTTCTCATTTCTCATCCTGTACTGGTTTATTTAACTTTTCATCTGTTTCCTCTCCCGTCATGACTATCATGGTCATCATCATCATCACTATCACGATCCATCTCATCCTCGGATTTCCTTTGTCCATCGCATCATCCTCGTAATCGTAATCGTATCGTAAAAATAAATCCCTATATGTACTGCACTAGCTTGGCTTGGCTTTCGCTCGTTTATCATTTACAAAATAGAGTAGGAATAGATAGGGCCGTACTCTCGTCTCGTACTCGTGTTTATTGTTCCAAAATATGTATTATCAGCAGCATATGGACGCAATGCAACGCATATTCCCATAAAAATAGTCAAGTCAAGCCAAGTCATTAAACCAGGCAGACAGGAAAAATCTCGGAATGGAAAAAAATTACGTTTTGATGAGAGGAATTTTTTTTTAAAACAAAGTAGCTTTTCTGGGCTTTTGCCTTTTGTATCAAGCTATTTTGCTTTGCTTTGTTTGTAGATTTGGAGTAGAAATCGAAATTGTTCATTTCGCCCTCGCACCTGTAAAGTGTAAAAAACGCTAAAGAGTTGATAGTGCTACAGTTGTTTTTTTATTCTACATTGAGTTTTGGGTGAGTAAACTTTCGCAAAACAATAGTCGCGTCATGATGACTCATAATACGATGCCAGTGCAGTGTTATATGTATCTTAGCTTGCTTCCATTTCTGCAGAGGGAACATTAATATCTGCTTCCACTTCCATGCTTTCACTCGATCAGCATATGCTAGTCACTTTATGCCATACTGAATTGAATATATGATATGATAAATAAAATTGCATTGGGTAATGGGAGGAAGGATAGGAGAAGGAAATTACGATTCCACTAGAATTTAATTTTACCCCCTTCTTCAATATTTTGGGAAAGGTGGATTTTCTGAATAAAATAATTGCAGCCTTTTGTATGCACGGCTACGGACTGGGCTACTTTTCATTGTGTTACTTCAGTTAATTTGGGTAGGTAGGCAGTTTTTATTAGGATCACGCAGAGTGTGACTTATAACTTATAACATATATAAGTTTTGTCAGGCTGAGTTAGTGCTCCGATGCTCCGACTGTCGTGTTCCGATTTTAATCAACCAAATAGAATGGTGATGTGATGTGTTTGACAATTGCGGACATGTAAAAATTAAAAACGCAGGCATAGGTGAACTCAATAAACTGTGTTCATATTAAACACGGCTGAATGTTAACCGTGACGTTCAACATAAATTAAAATGCTGAAAACCTCAGACTTTTTGTGTCAAATTCAAATTATCTTTCAGTCAATGCAAAAAGCAAATTAATTGAATTCCAATTTAGATACTATGTAGGTACGGTTTATGTAGATATGCACGTAATCCTTTTTTCTATCATTACAAGAGTTCATAAAAATAACAAGGTAGGCTCAACATTTGTTTATCATCGCTGAGGCAGTTATATTGAGGAGGATGATTATTTTCATGATCCATGATGTTTATCATGCAATAAATTACTCATGTTTCATTTATGAGCCGCCACACGACACGATACACTTCACCTCACCTAGTTATTATTTCAATATGTTTTTAGATAATATGTAAGTAGTTTGGATGCGCGAGAAGAATTATGTTCTTAGGGGAAAAAAGTTGGTTTTGTTGAAACTTTTACTTTTCGTTGTATATTATTTCTAATAGTTTCTATTGTTCTTGTAATGGATTACCTATATGCAGGTGCTATAATTTATTATATCAAATATAAACTCGGTCATCGTTTAATGACGGAGAGAATTTTTAGAATACACTATTTTGTTTCATGGTTTTATCTTCTAATCGTCAATTTCGAGGAATTTATTATAAAACATATTTTGCAGGAAATGCGTCTCCCAGTTTTTATGGCAAATTTAAACTGCGGAATTTCTTAATATCAGCGTATTTTATGCACAGTTGATTTTCATTGAATAAGTTCCGAAGCAGGGCATTTGTTGGGAAATGAAGCGTTCTTTGTTCGTTGTCTGAGCGAGAATGAAAGGACCATACACTTCGACTGACTCGACACTTAATCGCTTTCTCCAAATCAGATTTTACTGCTGGAATATTCAGTTGTAGAGGTTCTGCATAAAACGCATCCTACGAAAAAAAGCTTTCGATGCAAAATAATATTTTATACAATGCTTATTATTGTTGAATTAACTTGCTTTTTTGCTCCAATGAATAAGTATTATGCAATAATTTCTAAAGTAGGCATAAGGAGAAGGCTTTATAAAAAATTCCTATCCCCTTCCCCAACCTATTTTACAGCCTCTGTTCATGTACTTTTTGGAGAAAACAGGTTTTCCCTTCGAATTTGAGGAACCACCTATAAAACCCTCATAGTCATGACAAAATTTAAATACCATTTTCATGTCCATAGGAGCGTATGGACTAGGCGCAGCTACCTAATACAAATCAAGCCTCGAACTCGGTTTGCTTTTCAAAATCGAGAAGCTCACTAACAACTGACCAATTACATCTTGAATGTATCTGGCATAGTGATATGGCGTTTGACGAGAATGCGCGGGAGATTCAAATTTTGAAATTTGGCACGAATGATCCGCGGACTTCATTTCAGCCATCCTCTATAATGAACTATATGAAATTATAGTTTTCACTGAACCACTTAATAACCGTTATTATCCCCTCATTTTAAATGTATTTCTCTATCCTAACAAATCGAAAATAATGGTTTATTTTGAAAACAATTTTGTTGTCATTTGTTCACGATGTAATTTTCATAGGAGCTTCCTCCATCTCCATTTCATACTTACTACATCTACACGTTTCATTCTCCATTCCCTCCGTCATCATCATTTTCCTAAGAATCCTCCTCCTTCCGCATCTAATTTTATTGCAAAAATTGCTATTATATAAATATATGTGTTTATACCTATGCCATGCCTCTATACACATGCAAACTATTAGAACAATCAGCTTCATTTCCGCATCATATTACATACATAGATATTTGCATGTTTGAATGGGAAACTGGAGACTAACAAGCATGTCTTTGATGTGCATGTACATGTACATCCCAATGATATCATGAACACCGCTAATAAAACTCTCTTGAGCTGTTTATCTCTTCTGTAGTGAATACATTTTTATTCAGATTATGGAGCTACATTTTGTCTGCTGAACCCACATCCAATTTATTATATGTAATATTCCGCTTCTTTTTTTGCACCCTATTGAGTTTGTATGCTTTAATTCTACTATTTTGCCTTCCTGATTAATTAGTCTCACATTTTGACATTTGACTTATTGTTTCCGTGTTCTTTTCCCTGTCATTTGCAGATACGTCAAGGGGTGCTTGCAAAGCTGCCACGATGCGGATGGGTGTAACGGCGCGCCCCGACTCAACAGCTACTTCACATCATCATCATTCTCCACTCTCTCCATTTATTTTCTCGCAATTCTCGTCATGATAATCGGGGGTAGGGGTAGGGACTGGATTGGATTCCTCGTCCCAGGACTACCTTTCCCACCACCGCCCAATTTGCAATTTCCTCTTCAATTAAGACCACCTTTGTAGACTATCACGAAATATTAAAATAATATCTATCTATCCATCTACTATGTATTTTTAAATTATTTTAAAGTAAGTTATCTATTTTTGGGGGAGGGGGGAAGGATTCCATTGGAAAAATTGTGTCTAAAGTGCCGCTTTTTGGATAAAGAAAAATGTTTAGTCCGAAGAGAAGGAATGATTTTTTTAGTTTGGGATTCGGAAGTTAATCCGTGTAGCGTTTTTTACGATGATGCCATCTGGAACGTGATAGCTCTCGAGTCTGACAAAATAACGGGAAAACAAGGGAAGAAGCCATGTCCAATGTCTAGTGTGGATGTGTCAAGTCAACATGACAGTACAGATATCATCCCACAAAAGCCCCTGGAACAAGTAAAGTGGATTAAATGATGGGGTACTAAACAGGATCTCTGTTTTCTCTACTTTCTTCCATCATCATCATCATCATCATCATCAGGATAAACTGCACGAACGACTAGCAAATTGTAAGCCTAAAAGTAAGCGTAAGTAAGTCCCCAACCCAAATGTCTTCTGAGATTTTACCATATCATCATCATCAAAAACATACACAAAGCAAGCAGGAGGATGATCCAGATACAGTATAAAACCTTTACTTACCTTGATATCATGTCATGGAAACAATTGCAAAAAAAATAAAAATAAAAATTGCAATCCAGTTTTATTGCGTCTTTACGTGAGGAACAAAGGTACAATACTTATTGCTTAAAAAAACTAAAAGAGCTAATCTAGGTATTTGGTACTAGGACTACCATGACCATTACTAGAACTGTTCATTTCCCATTACCTATTGTGTAGGTTGGAGGGGGAGAGAGGAGGAATTGTATTGATGAAGGTGCATGGCGTAAGTGGTGATGTGATGTGGCTTCCTCTTGATCACCGTATCCTGCTCTATAGCTTTATTTAGCCATAAAAGTTCCAGGGAAAATGGGAAGGTGGATGTCGGATGCGATCACGATCATTCGTTGATGATGACTTGATCATTTTACATCCGCCTCTGGAATAATATCCGTTGAATCTGCAGTGGTGGTAGCTCATCAGAAAAGGATTAAACTTCCAGTTTACATTTCGATGTACATATACTTGCCAAAAAAAAGTATCTTGTTTCAGTTTGCCCCAATACGGATATGATTCGGTTAGGTACCCTGTAGATCTTAATTTTCATTGCTTTTATGGTAGTCTTTTATATTGAAATACTTGTTAGATACTGTGATTATTAAAAGGCCTGTTCCGATAGCAACTGCGAAATTCTTCTAGAATTTCCTCAAAATCCAGAGAAGCCTTATTCATGATTATCCAGGCGGTTTTCGCTCGGACAAGGAACAAGCTTTAAATTGAAAACTGAAATTATTATCTAATCCAATTCGATTCATTCACAAAGTTATATACATATTATTTACATTACATGCAATTAAAATTGCCCTTGTTAATTGATTCAATTAGGATTCTTCTGATATCAACAGAAGGGAGGAGTTTGGCCAGAATCGTGTAGAAAGCATCATTTTTTATCTTGAAAGCCTGTTTTGTGATCGTACTTAAGGTACTTTAGTAACAGTTTTTACTCCTCATCATTCCATTTTCATTTTTTAGAGTAGACTTAGACAATAGAAAACGTATACCTACATATATCGGAAAAGAGATTTTCATTTTGGATTGAGAGACACACGGGTAGCGAATGTAGATTATCCTTTTCTACTTGAAATACAAATTAAGTGCATCCATCTAATATATTTTATCGGCAACGATTGATAATGATAATTGGTACTGTACATGCACTTTATTTTTTAAACAAGCCAACCAATCGAATATGGATAAAGTTTATTTCAAACATGAATATCGACTAATTATGCAGTCTTAAAAATAAGGAGTGAAAAAAGCATTTGATTTTATTTGCTACATATACGGCATAAACGGTTGATCATTGAGATATGATTTATGGTGTAGCTATTTACTATACTATATTATAATATTGTCCTGTGTACTATTTTTACTTGACAATTTTATCAGAATCAAAAATGCGATTCCATTATACATTATATAATTGTAATATATATATATAATGTATTCTATACGGCATAGTTGGAAAGGAGACCAAAAAATGTTTTCATACATTATTCACAACACAGCACAACCACGGCCACAACCCAGCCAAGCCAAGCCACGACTATTACAACTTTGTATCAATAGGTATTTAATTAGGTGAAAGTATAATTTAATTACAAAGTGGAAAAATTACCTACATAGGTAGAAATAACAAGAGAATGGTGATGAGTGCATTATTATGTAAAATTAGTCTAGTCTGTTTCAAAAGTTACCTTGTGTGAGTGTAAAAAACGATGAATGACATGATTCATGATATGATTATGATTTTCATAGGGAAAATATAATAATATGGGACTTTTATAGTGCTTTACAAAAACATGAATTGTAATTCGGTGCGAATCAAAAAAAATCTATACGAATGCCTTCAAGTATAAAAATATATGTATACAAATTAAATCCAATTTGATATTGCACATTGCACGCCACACGCACGCACATACATAAATATATACACCTGAATAAAGAACTACATATTTTAATGTTGTGGTTTTTTTCTTAAAATTATTAAATGAATTTGGACTTTAAAATGTATATTATGAAGCGATTAAATTATTAGTAATTTAAGCAACACTGGGTCACTGGCTTCTATTAATAGCATATATTTATGTAATTCCTTTAAAAAGCCACTCTCCAGAGAGTAAAATTATTTAATTTGATTAATGAATAGGTAATGTGGAACATTTGACATTAAGTAAGTATGTTTATGAATTTATGTAGAGTTGAAGGCGTACTATTGTATGTATATCGATAAAAATAAAAATTCGAAGCCCAAAATAAACGTGGCCCTTTTGAAAATTTAATTTTTGCCAGATCAGATCAGATTCGTTAATGCCGATTGAAGTACCAACTACGCGAGCATAATTATAAAGCATTGCAGTTCGAGCCTCATGGAAGTCCCAGGACTCGGTTTTCTTTTCGAATAAATCGGGAAGCTTCGGGAACTCAATAAAATTTAACTGCATCTACTATAGTGATTTGATGTTTCCCTGACGCCATTGGCGCGAAGGCGCGCGAAATTTAATTTTTGAAACTTTGACGTGCACATGTAAACAAGTCAGAGGCAGACCTGAAATACGGACGACTAAAACAAACATGCTAAAGTGAAATGAAGTACATTAGTGGGGCGTCATGAAGCTTTATTCTTCAGTCTCAATATTGCTGGGAACAGGGCAGCTTAGGGATCACGTAACGTATAGAGAAACACGAAAAAAGCAAGAAAAATGGGAACTTTGGAAACTTTTATCCTGGAAAACAAGAGAAAGAGAGAAGAAATGTTTCTCCGTTCGACCGACAGGTCTTCAGGAAATGGAAAAAAAGACCAGGAAGAGAGTTTGGGAAACAACTAGTTTTTTAATCCTTGACTACTCGCTTTTTATAATAATTTCGATACTTAGGTACTAAGGATTACATGCATGGGCGTCCGCAGAAAATATCGCAGGGAGGGTCACGGACAAAAGTTTATACCGATTTTAGTCGGCCACATTAGTATTCACATACCACAATCAAATAAAACTATTTATGAAGTAAGACAAGCTAAAAGGAGTAAAGTTCGAGACATCGCGCTATAAGGTGTTCGTGATATTCATTGGTTGTTTTCAAAATATTTTATCTACTTTAAAAGCTAAAGCGATAAATAAAATATCAAAAGCTGCCCAATTGTAATATAAGAAGATGGCTTTCTTTTTGACGCAACAGATTTTCATTTGTCAATATGGCAATAAAGTTTTGTAGTTTCATGTCAACATAAGGTTCGTCATATTATATTGAACTCTTCAGATATTGCATTGACATAGAGCTTGACATGACGTCGGAACTACATTATACTTAAAAGCTGTAATGACAACATGGAGTTAAATGCATAGCCCATGCATATAGCTATGTTAGATTTTCAAATTCTAATTCAGAATGGTCAAATGAGATATTTGGATCACAAGGGTTGTCTTCTGGCTTGGCGTTCAGGGCAACAATTT
>JAHZNI010003621.1:0-15948 GCA_027744415.1 Seira ritae | reverse complement strand
CAAACAATCTAAGCGGAGTCCTCGGTAAAGGAATTCATAAGTAACGTGAATCATGTCGCTGATCTCAACGAACCTCGTCAGGATGTGTTGGCCCAAGTCAATAAATGCTTGCAAGTCCTTGCAAAAATCAGTCATGAGTCGTGAAATTTGCTCCATCTCGGCTTTTATATGCTTACTCCCAATATTCTCCAAGAACCTGACACGATCATGCATGTCAGCCAGAATGAAGAGTAGATCTGCCTCTGTTATATCCCTGACCGAATCCACAATATCATCAAGGAGAAACCGTAACTGCGTCTGGACAAGGTTAATCCCCTCTGTTGTAGTGTTAAGGAGATGGCGAAGACAAGCGACCTTATCATAGCCACTAAGCCCTTCAAAGCTTTTCCATTCCAACACTTCATCTTCATCGTCAACTGACGGCCTTATTTTGGCGATCATTACACTAACAGCTTTTTGTTCAGCGAGGTCCTTCTTTCGTAAGTTGCGGTTCAGCTGTAGCCCATCTCCTCGCTTCAAGGGACGCTTTATTTTGAGCTCTGCATGAAACCCGACATGAATTTGAAGGATTCTCAAAATCCGGATGCACTCCTTGCAAAAGTTGTAGAAATTGTGAGAGTACTGCAACACAATTTTTATGCTCTCCATCATGGACAGACACAAAGCTGCAAACTGCTCCAAGAGATTTCGGAAATAGCCCTCATTAGGCAAAGTGGTTGAATTGTCTACGCTGGTGTCCATAGCTTGTTGCAGGATCAAACGCATGCAATATCCGAAAATCCAAACACCGGTAGATATAATTCCTAGTTTATGTTTGGCATAACTTCGCTGAAGCATTTGCGTCTGGTTGAGATTCGATAAGCTTGTTTGCAGAGTTGACTTTGCAAACTCAATGGTGTTCATTGCTGATTCAAATGTCCTGCTGGAATGACCATGAATGAAAAGACCCGCGACATTGAGATCGCTTATGAAACCCTCCATTACATTGGTCAGATCCGGCTTTTTCGAATCAGACATGCAGTCGCAAGCAATGCATTTCCTTTCACAAAAGTGTTCAAGTTTGCTGTAGTCACTGAAAAAAATGTTTCTGAAAATTAGTACGCACATCTTTACAGAAGTTATTAAGAGAGAAGTTGCAAGTCCTCATGAAGATCTTACTCTATTCTCTCAACGCGCGGAACAAAGTCTGCCTCCTTCACTGTCCACGATGAATAGACAGCTGAAAGCTTTCTTTTCTTGGTGGAAGCAGCTATTCCTTTGTACGGTGTTTTTGCAGAGGGAACAAAGCGGTCCTTTCCAGCAACATCGCCTTTCTCCTCGTATTGCTGAAGAACTTCCGACGGAAACATAACATGCTTGTGTCGCTTCTTCTTACCGTAACCAAATAGGCGAGCAAAGTCAGTGAATACATTGAAAACAGCGTATCTGAAGTACAATTTTGGATAATTATGAATGGAAACACTGAAATATTTGTGTGAGTACATTTCTTAAAAAAATATTTATAAAGTGAATAAGAACCTACTCTCTTCCGCGAGGCAAAAGGCTTAAGGTTTTGGCGAGGTGATGACGTCTGTCTGTATTTGTGCATTAAAAAAATAACTGCTTAAAGATCAAATGCCTTGTTAGAACTAACGTTTGTGTGCATATACGTACCCTCGTGAAATAAATAGGATGCACTTTCCAATAGCTTCTTCTCGCAGTGTTCTGGCCTGAAAATGCATAATATATATGCAAAAAGTATTTGCAAAAACCAGATGAAATAGATTTAGTACATTTCAAAATAAGAAATTACCATTTAATCTCGTTGTTGTTTTCATCATAAGCAATTTGTTCGTCACTGTCCACGCTTGTATGAAATAAATTGCCCCCAGCGAATTCATTTTCCGATGGTGCATTCGACACAAACGGAGCTTTAGACGAATATGCAACTAAGCTAACTTTTGGTACCTTGCGAACTATTGGTGGGCCTGTTATCTCCGTTTCCTTCTCCACCTCATCATCATCCCGAGGTTCTGTGTAGTCTTCGGCATCATCTATTCCTTGATCTGGCTGTTCATCCAATTCGGGTAGCTTGGGAATAATTGTTAGCACCGTGTCGGAAAATGCCAATCCGAAATTGTTTTGTTCAGGGAGATAGTTACTGGTTGAAATATCATTGATGAGTTCCCTTTTTTCCTCGATTGTCTCACTGACTGGGGTAAAAGCGACTTGCTGATTTTCTTTTAATAAGGACTTTGAACAACATGGCTTCTCATTGTCTACTACAATGTTTTCATTTCCACGATGAACAGGTTTCTCATCGTTTGAGATTGTCGCCATTTTAACTGATGAAATGATGGAGATTACATACCTAGGTACTTTACTCTTTCTGCCCCTTGCTTACAATATTACCCATGAGTCATATGAGCATGCTTGAATGCATGTGGCATGTGGTAACCAGTGTCGTAGTCAGGAGGAGGAGCCAAATAAACCATTTGGGAAAAGAATTAATCATTAAACAGTTTCATGACGACCTGAATAATAGAACTTTATTGAAGTTTGGCAGTTATAATTACGCATTTCTAATTACACAAACAGTTTACACGATTTGCAATTTACATCTTGAGGAACATTAAATACTAAATAGTATTTAGTATTGGTTTATCCATGATATCCTTTATGATGATACTTGCGATAGCCGCCTCCTCCACCACCTCCTCCTCCTCCATACCCTTTATGATAGCCCCCACCGCCTGCTCCACCACCTCCTCCTCCTCCATACCCTTTATACCCATGATAGCCCCCATCGCCTCCTCCTCCTCCATACCCTTTATACCCATGATAGCCCCCACCGCCTCCTCCTCCTCCATACCCTTTATACCCATGATAGCCCCCACCGCCTCCTCCACCATACTCATATCCAGCTATGCGAAATGATGACATGTTTTGAATATATTCCCCAAATGTTATTTTCAACTCAATTTAACTATAATTTAGCAATTATTTTACCCTCTACGATGAAGGTGTTTATGAACAAAACAAGGGAGAAAACAAGAACCTAGAACGATGCATAAAATAGTCAACATTATTAAATTTTGTTAACACTTGACACGTAAATACGAGATTCTCACCAGCGTAATAGCTTGCATTTTCACTTGAATGAAAATACCAGATGAAATACGATTCCAGTATATTCTATCTAACACTTATTCCAGAGTTGAATAATTCACGCGGCAAAGCGTCGGGATAAAAAAAAGCCCACCGTATGTATGGACGCAGGGACAAATGAAAAATATACTTTTTTGCAGTCAAAATCGTTTATTTATACGATTACGATGTTATTATCGAGGGCGCTTTACAATTTTTTCAAGAGGATGACAAAAACGAAAACTGACATACCTTACAATACTGGTACATTCAAAATTCAAAGTAAGTCTTAACATAATTCAACTTCTTGAATCATAGAAATTTCAAATCGATACAGCATATAATAAATGATGCATAGAAAATCAAATAAGGCAAAACTCTGTCGACAATTAAAAAGGAAGGAAGAGTGGCACCTACTCCCCGTCACACTTCTATGAACATCTAAATCTTTGGTATTTGATCGATTAGGGAATAGCCATAGGTTGTGCCATGCCATAAGTAAACTTGAATCAAATCAATTTCATTCCATCACCGAGTCACAGCCATAAACTGTCAAAGTAACCCTGAGCTCAATGCAGTCATCCTGATCGGGTGCGATGCTCTGAATGGGTATAATTTTCCACAAGCTTGGGTGGCCCTTATGCCCCGGTCTTGCCTCTTTCGCGGACGACTGATCCCCCAACTCATCATCGTCATCTAGTTTAGCATTTTTGACAAAGAAACGCCTAAGACTTTTCATACAACGATTTCTATCATTGATATCATCGTTAGTAGTTCTAAGGTTTGCATTAACAGTAGATGTATTACTAGTATTAGTACTGTTAGGGAAATAGTACACAGGGCCCCTATCTTCTCCACCGGCGACAACAACAGCAACCTTCAGATTATGGGTAACTCGTCGATGAGATTCCTGTGGAGAGAGGAGCGTTGTGCGTGCACAAAGTACAGAGTTTTTATTTCGTGACATGAGGGAAATGCTCCACCTAGATAGCTCTGCAGGGCCCAGTCCAACCTCCATTGGGATGGTTAAAGCTGTCCACGTGTTTGTCTGGAGGAGATCAGACACGTTATGGATTTTCCATGAAACTGTTTCCTCCACCGGGATAAGCTGTATAAAACAGGTAAATATCAAGTCATACTATCGTAAAAAGCAAGTTAATCACTTAGTTCGTTTTTAAGGACTACTTTTTAAATCACATACTGTTGTTCTGTAATGCCGAGTGGGGGTGGGTACTGGCTCAGTCATCTTGATTTTCACCTTAGATCCCGATTTCCACCTTAATGCACACGTTTTGACTTCCTGTTTTGCAAGTCTTTTATATCTGCTTTTGAAACTGAAAGTGTAACTTTCAAGGACTGCTTGATTTGACCTACAAACATTGTTTATGGGTTAAAACCTATTGCGAATTAATTAAAGTGAGAACCAGGCCGCAAGTTTGACTTGCTGTCTTATATACCTATTGCATAAGAACGTGTTCACTTACCGAATCAAACTTTCAAATCAAGCACGTTCCCTTTGCTCCTCTAACTCAGATCGGCCCTAATTTGCCTCATTAGACAGACCTTGAACTAAGAAGAGAACTATGGTCTAGCTTCACAATCGAGCTGAAGCCACGCAAAAACTACAAAAACAAAGGCAACAAATAGGTATCTATCATTCATTCGCAACAATTTCGGATGTGAACGAAAACTTCTGAAGAGCTAGCACAAGCACGTGTCTGTAAGTAGATTAACCAATGTCATGCTAGGAACAGTGCCTTGTAGTGTTTAGAAGATGCACTTTTTGATCTGACACGAAGGGAGCGCAAAAAAAATTTAACTTGCTCAAACGAAACAATAAACTTTTTGATTGCGTAATTCTGCAGAAGATCTGTGCGCTTTCTGATCAATTGACATTGACTAAGAACTCAAACTCTAAAAAGTAATTACTATTGCCCGAAATAGTAGCACTATCGAAATTATTAAGTTAGGAATTGAATGTGATAAAGTATCACTAGTTTCCCCGTATTTCGTTCTTCCTCACTATAAAATCATACAGTTCTCAGTAAAAATCATTTTTACAACACCTGCTGACGAAGTTCGGTTTTGTTTTTTGAATGTACTATTGTCACGTATTATCGCATAATAAGCATCATAAGTGGGGGAATGAAAAGTAAAGAAATGGCCTTGAAAAAATCGTTTTGCTCAGATATACACAATTACAGTTACAGAGCGACTCTTCAATCGAATCTCAGCCATATAGGTAAATTGCCTTAACAAATGAACATGATTTTTTAGTGCATGAAGCAAGTAGGTAAGCCAAGCCGTCGTCTCGATTTGCCTTCATTCATACACCACACTCCAATCCCAACCGAGAGGCACTTCCATTTATGGAGCTAGAAAGATCAAGCCATTTGGTTTAGAAAGGTGGAAATCTTCTCAGAAGAAATCTAAAACGCTGACACTTTTAGGTCGTAAAAGCTGCATGCTGAATCATACAATTTCTTGACGACTGGGCGAAAACTGGTGGCTTGAAAATGAAAATGTGTGGAGTAAAGTGAAACTTAATCATTAATGCGAATTTGCGAATGAATGAGCGTCATGTGATTTGACGACTTATGATTTCTTACTTTTACATATGTACTTGTGGGCGAAAAAGGATCATCAAACTTTAATATTAAAACGTTTCTACACCATTGTCGCAACCCACGTAGGCGTTTCCTGCTTATTTTCGCTACCTCCTTTCCTGTTAATGCATACATTCAATCATACAGCCATGAAAGTTTGACATTGTGGATAAGGTATGTATGTATTTCTTGAACTGAATAAACACAGACAAAGGTCCTAATTACGAGTTAAGTTCTAAAACTGGTAGGAGTTGAGCCTGAAAGTTTTGATGTAATTCATTTTAATTTTGTGAAAAGCAGTTTTATGCATGAGCTCATGTTGAGGGGCTAATTCCATTACTTAAATAATTCATGTTAGTCACATATTTTGCTTTCAAAGTTTGAAATTTTGTTTGAAAGTTTGAAATTCAAACATGTTTTAAACAGAGTCTAGCATTACCCCTAAATCTTTCAACGTTCCATTGTAGCTGGTCAATGTTTTGAATCATTGTTTTTTTAAGCAGAAGTCGTTAGTTTTGAAGCGGCGATGTTCATTGTCTGCAGCATATTCTGACGAAAAGTCAAAAGTAATTAAAAAGCCATAAAGAATCGCAATGCACTGTTCGTAAATGTCTGATCGGTCTGATGCTCATGGTCCGGTTTGCTTCTCTCTTGCTGGTAAAATGTTCCTGTGAAGATAAAAAACTCGCTGAAAAAACCTGTACGCATGTTTTATGAACAAAGCAATCTTGTTGCGTTCCAGAGTTATGGTAGCACAAGATGCAAGATGTATCTTAGGTAAACTCTACCAGCTGTCATATATCATTCATTATATCTCGTCTCATTTATCCTTATCAGAATGTCGACATGCAAACAACGAAAGCAAACCACAGTAGTCGTCAACCGATTTTGCAATGATTCCAATTTCCTAGCACAAAATCCGTCCAAGCAGAATGTTAACGACTGTAATCAGGCGATCTTAAAACCTATTGGAATGACCATGCAGCATTGCATTCCGCCTTTAAATAGAGTCATACACAAAATTCCAAGCAAACGAACTTTTTTGTGCGATTTTGGAAGTTAGGTATAATCAATCTTTCGCGATGAGCAGTGATCCCGCGAGTAGTGTTAGTGCTATTCGAATGAGAAGGCCTGGAAGCTTCTTGCTTGACAATGGCCCTGAATCTTTTGACACAAATCCAGACGCATTTGAGGAGTTTGGAGACAAATCCTCTGAAAACAAACGGTCTTGCTATGGACTATGGTTAAACACGGAGGGAAAGCATGAGGATGGGGCTCACAAGATATCGGGTTCATTCGCTGTTGTTTCCGTTCTTACTTTGTTAGCGGTCAGTTTTCTCACTGTTAAATACTTGGATGGAAATCTTCCTTCAGCTTTGCAAATAAAGGATCTTGCTCATCATCCAAATTGGTGAGAAATGATTTGGTCTGATTATAGTCATTCTGAACTCAAGGTAAAGGGTAAATCGCAATGTTTGGTTGCAATTCTGTTTTTTCTTATTCCCAAAAAGCTTTATTGAGGAAAGGGCAAGGAAGGATCTCGAACGCTTAACTTCAGTTGGAGTGAGAGTTTCTGGAGATCCTGTAACCGATAATGTCACAGTCTCCATGATCCTAGAAACTTTAAAAAACATTCGAACAAATAATCTATCTTATGCGAATAACTTAGAGTTCGAAGTTCAGAGACCCACTGGGGCTTTTTTCAGAGGAAGCGATGAAGGGCAGACGAGTTGTTACTCAAAAGCAAGTATTTCTCCTGAAATCTTTTTTCAGAATTACACATTCTGCAACTGGTCTTGTATGAAATGAATTTAGACTGATATATGTTACACCCTTTTTGTAGACAGATAGCAAATGTGATTGCCAAGCTTGAGCCTTCGAATCCGGCATTCATCACGAATAATTCAATACTGGTGAACTGCCACATTGATACCAAGCCTGGGAGTCCAGGAGCCACAGACAACATGATCAGTTGCTCTGTCATGTTGGAGATCATACGAGTTCTAGGAGCTGAGAAGCCATCAGCCTTGAGGAATTCTATTGTATTTCTGTTTAACGGAGCGGAAGAATTAGGTCTACAGGGTGCTCATGGATTCATAAAAGGATATGATGGGGTTTTGGGAAATCCTTTGAAAGCTGAAAAGGGACATAGATGGGCAAAAAATGTTCGAACTTTTGTTAATTTGGAAGGAGCTGGAAGCGGGGGCCGTGAGGTCCTTTTTCAGACTGGCCCAGGTACGATATAATAACGATTGTTGGAATCGGATTTGACTGAATAAATGTTGTGCACATATAGCACTTGAAATGACATAAGTGATGTACATATTTGTTATACTGAAAAAAGTTAAAAAAACTATATTATGTTTGACGATTAAAGGGAACAGTTGGACTCTGAATTCATACGCAAAGTCTGCTCCTTACCCTTTCGGCGTAGCTATTAGTGGGACAAAGTTAGTGAAATACCTCCGGGAAGTATACAGCACATGGGTGCAAATACTCTTGAAGTTCTGAGACACTTTACTAAACTCGACTTTCATGAAGTTGACACGGACTCTACAGGGAAAATGGTTTACTTTGATGTTTTGGGCCTTTTTATGATTTACTACCCACGTTGGGCAGGAATCTTAATTGACTGCATAGTGGCACTCGGAACCATAATAGCAGTTGTGGCAAACGGTAATGTATTGATGCAATATTATTCGTTATTTAATTTCTTATGCTTACAGAAGTCAGACTAATTTTTAAGTGATTACGTATGGACTTGTTTTTTAGGAATTCGAAAAGTGAGAGGTCGACAGAACCTTATCATACCCCATTTATGGCTTCCTGTATCTGCAATCTTATCCTGGGGAGTTAGTGTCGGTGTTGGAGCACTTGTTGCTCTTTTCCTTAATTCGTGCGGTTATTTCAAACCATTTTATTCATATCCCACACTAGCCATAGTTATCTTCGGAATACCAGCAGCAATTTCCCAAATCCTTGTTCATTCCTACGCCCAAAACCAATCTCCAATGCAAACCTGGATGGCTCAAAAGCTGGCATTAGCATTAGTTCTTCTAGTAATGACCTTTATAACTAGATCTGTGTTCATTATTACAATTAATTTATTGTTCTCCGTGATATCCTGGCACCTGGCAAAATATCTCTTAAGAGGTACGTAACTGCGTCGCGAGGAGTGGGTTATATGTACTTATTACTTACATCACATAATATGATTTTCTTTGTCACTTATCGTTAGTGTTATGTTTATGAATTTCCTCCTCTCTTAATGCTCTTAGGTTGGCCAAGAGCCATCACCTTGTCCTATTTAATAGTTGGGGAACTTATTCCATCAATTATGTCGATCTATCTTCTCGTGTTTCTGGCTGACGTGTTCGTTCCCATACTTGGAAGATCGGGAAGTGAGACGAATGCCAATCTCTTTTTTGGAGTAATTACATCAGGAGTTGTCACCCTTTTGATCTGGAGCGGATTTTCCTTCGTCTTTGTTCGATTCAAGAGAAGTATCGTTTGGGCCTGCCTCATCTTGATATTTTTCATAGGCAACGGATTACTCGTTTTCGGATTTGTAGGAAAAGTTCCATATCAAACAAAGACCCCGATGAGACTGAACATTGTCGTAAGTGGCGCATATAAGGGAAATGAGAAGTTCTTGGAACTCTTCGCATGCATTCAAGTTAAGATCAGCATAATATGTGTATATGCATTGAATAGAACGTGGATCGAACGTGGTATGCTTCTGATGGGATTACGGAGAATAAGACCGAATCTGGGTATTGGTTCTGGCCCTACGACTCAAACACAAAAGACTTTTTCCAAACCCTTGAAAAATATGCTCCTGAACTTTCTTCCGTTGAGGATGTGAGAATCGACTACAATGACTGTGAAGATCTGTATTGTGCTCAACCATTTATGTGGCCCATGGCGAATTCCATAAAGTATGATGAAGAAGAAACATGAATTAATTTTGGACTGGAAGTTTATTCCATAGACTGGAAAGCTAATTTTTACGAAAAAGCTTTTGAGTGAAAGGCGACTCATTCATTTTATATTATATTTATTGATAGGATGACTCACTGGCTACCCCACAAACAAAGACTTCCGAATCCTATCACCGTCCCTGTAACAATGACGTACAACGTTTCCGGTGCTACGAATGATAGAGTGCGTGTGGTAGACTTTGGCTTTGATGGGCCAAACCAAATTTCGGTTGTGCTAAGTCCAGGGCTTAAGTACAAACTGAAAAATTGGACTTTAACAGACAGCATTCCTAATTCGGGAAAAATGTGGAAGAATCGCAACACGTACTTCATTTATCATGGAAGAGGAATGGAGCGTCAAACAATCAGGTTTTCGTGTGAATTTGAGCTGCTAGACAAGAAAGCAGAGACGAATGACCCACTCGTTACTGTACAATACTCCGCATTTTACCTGTTTGGAAATGAGCTGATGACTAATGAATTTCGAAATCTTGTGGAACGGTTACCCACATGGACGTACACAATGCCGTGGACAGCCGTTATGAAAATGTATGAAATTTTAACTTGAGCATTATTTTTTAAAATAAAAGTTACTGTTTTTATTTATTCAATAATCGAAGCCATGAGCCGCAAAACACAATAAACGACAATATAAATTCTTTGCGAATGCAGTGTTCTTTTTACAAGACAATACATGAGTAGTCAGGCTTTTCAAACCTTGAAATAATGCAATCATTAAACAGCTAGATTAATGTTATAATGAATGTACAAAATCCGGGTGCTTTAGTGCATTTCACATAAACTTTACTAAACACTTTCGATAATATATACATAGCATATGCGTCCGTCCATTCAACCAAAAACATTAAAGGGAACTAATACTTAACACGAAATACAAACTTTCAGTCTCGCAATGTTGCGTACTACGTATTAAAAATTACGATAGACAGAAATGTTTAAAAAAAACTTACATTCTAACATATTTGCACCTTCTTTAAAAAAAAATTAAAAGCCAAACACGACCCACATAAATTTTAATTTGTCACGAGTATGTGTGAGTAAGAGTCAATTGATTTCACTGAAAACGAAGCGAGATGAAAAGAGATCAGAAATGTTGGAAACTGTAACTACATAAGTACCTTGAGCTAAATATTTAAGGTATGGTTATGAAGTGTGCGTAAACTACGAGTTAAAAGTTAAAGGTATGTATAAGCCAAAAATGTACTGGGGTTGATAAAGATGACATGACAGTAAAAGTACAACACAAAAGGTGGCCACAAAAACAGAGATTAAGATGCAGATCTAAAGTAGAATTATAATAATATTTTATACAAGAGAAAGGTATCCTCAGCCAGCTTTTCTTGAGCAAGAGAAAGCCATTCCTTTAAGACTGATTAGGACCCTTATTTGTTTATGATCGGCCTGTCCGTTGCAATTCCTCTGTATTCTCTGACTTCCTTTACATCCATGAAGATTGGATTCAGGGAAAGTAGTGAAACAGATTTGTTACCCTAATTAATGAGTTAAACGATTAATTAAGACTATACCAGCTATGTATATACTTAACAAAGTCCATCCTACCACTAAGTGACTAAGTATTTATTAGTACAGTTAATATTTCTAATAATTAAAACGACTAGAATATGCACGAAATACCGTGCACAAACGATAGTAGCACTTTAGACGTTGTTCTTATATCTACATATTTTAATTACTGTACAGAATTGGATACGAGAGAGCCAATTTGGCTAATTCAACATAGCAATTCGCAACTACAAACCTTCCTCATTGACTGATCACAGGGACGTCTTCAAAAGAAGTCGTTTTAAACCCATTCTTACCTACAAACCTAATTTATGTTTCAAGTCTACAAAACTACCTACCCTACACAATATTTACAACTTACATGATGATGGGAAAAACGATGTCATACATTACCAGAAAAATTGGAAAGGAAGTGCTTCGGAAGCAGTACAGGCAGTGTAGACATTGATCATCATCACATCAAAATAAATTCGACGAAAATTCACTTTACTAAAAAGCATCAATAAAGAACATTATCTTCGTGACAAGTTTTTGGACACGCACGGATACATTGGCAAAAATATAATAACCTTACTATATTTGCTTGTACGTCAGCTTGTTTACTTATGTTATGGGAGCTGCAATTCAATCTGCCATCTAGATCTACGACAAAAAGCATTTCCAGAAATGGAATCTTTTTAGTTGAGGCTGTCATTGATAAAATGTAAAAGAGTGCTGACGACAAAACAAAAACTGGAAGTGACTGGAAAGAAGATGCTAGTGGACGAAGGAACATAAAGATTATATGAATGGCCATGGTCGAGCTGCCTGGGGAAAACTGCAGACAAATAAAAACAATAATAACAATAAAATATAATGCGCCTGTCTCAACTCCTTTGTTGCTGTTCCAAGCAAACTTTCTCTTTTTTAAGTAGGTAATGCTGCTTCTGTCGTCGTGCAGTAAATTGTAGCTTTGATCATGATGATAAAAAATTGGACTGAAGTTGGTAACAAAAAATAATTATTCGCTGAAGTGCAAATTTGCACTTTATAAAATGATGTGAAGTGCTTTTCTTTTTTAAGGACAGCATACAAGGGGCAAGTCCTTGCGTAGCATTTCACGAAGCATATCAAGTAAAGCGAATTTCCCTCACTCACTATTGAAACTGATGAGATCCGGGATGACAATTTAAAACACGCCTGGCAATTTTATCACTGCCTCTGTGATACGAACATTGCTACACCGCTGCCAAGAAAGCATTCAAAAAGACTCTAAACTTAGTGGCGACTAGATATAAACTATTTACCTATTTCTTAACAAACTAGAATTTAAAACAATTTGAGTATCCAATACCTTACACATCTATTATGTACAAAAACGGTGAGGATGAGCCCAGGGCGAATGAATATTCCAGCCCAAAATATATTTGAGAGGTCACATTCCTTTTAAATTTCCCCTTGTTTGTGGGTCACCCCCACTATTCATTTTCGACTGCAGATTCTGTGATTACGAAGCTCTCTTTTATCCAGCCCCGTACTTGGAGAGGAAGAGTTAGCTTCAACCTTAACATTTAATCGGTAATATATTTATCATTTATCGTAATTTATTTACAGAGATATGTACAATATAGCGAAGAATGTCGCTTCGAGAGTGGTTCAACAGCATTAGCCCTTCGCCGATATACGTATGTATAATCGGCTCTTTAAATATCCTAAAACTTAAGGTCGTAAAAATGGAATAATTTTAAGAACATTGTTTCTTTACACTACAAATGTAAATTAATACTAAAAGCAATAAAATCTTTGGAAGTCTTCAAGAACCAGACGTTCTTACGCAACCGAGGCTGAGATTTACGTCAAAAGGTGGTTGCTGTAGAGGGGATGATCCCTCTCCACTGGAGTCATCCTCAAACGGCGGAAACTTGGGTGCTGTTGTCCCGCCTGCAAATATTGCGCTGGGTTGACTACAGTTGCAGCACCGTTTGATGTGCCGTCTCCTGCTGTGGCGTACTCATAGGTGTTCAAAGAGTACGCTGGAGGAAGAATGGTTTGGTCATATGCGGGAGAATTAATGAAACCTGAAATTAAATAAGGCATGAATTTAATCCTTGATCTTTATTTAAACACGCATGATGTCAATCAAATGCGAAAGAAATATTTTCGTACTTGTAATTGAGTTAGGTCCGATCCCAGAATCGAAGGAGCTACTCTCAATCGATTTCCCTTGTTGGTTATTTCTAGCTGAGCTTGCAGAACTGCTTCCACCATCTCCGTAACTGCTTCCGCTGCTCCTTGAACTCGGGTAAATGCCCGAACCATTGTTCATCATTCCACCTGCAACGCCGTGGCCCACCAAATGCATCGAGTTGGGAAGCAATCCACCCGGATTAGCGCTTCCTCCACCGGATAAAGTCCCATGGTGGCTTCCCATCGAAGTTGGGATGATTTCGTATGGTCTAGCCCCGCCTCCATTGCACATCGCTGACTCAGTGAGCACTGCTAAAAGATGAGGAGGAATCTTCATGGTCATCCCATTCTGACTTGAAAGAATCAACATTGACCCGGGATTGTTATTATCTCCCGTCATTACACCTCCACTCCCAAGTGTGTTGTTGTATCTCGAAAATCCACGCGGGTTTGTGGCAGTTGCGTTATATTTTCCAGAACCATTGTTCCTACCACGTCTGTCAAGACTTCTTTGTGATTTGAATGTGCTGCCGTTCCCACTTCCATTATTCCCGTTTCCAGTACCGTTAGTTCTAGATGATCCTCGTTTTCTCGTTAATGACTGCGCTCGAGGTTTGGCTGATCGTCCAGATCCAGTGCTAGCTGCTGTGGTGTTGTGATATCTAGCTTGTAAAGCTGATGTGGCGTCCCCTTCATGGTTTACTGGTACATCAATCACGGACAGTTCATCTTCCGCAAATTCATCTTCAGATGGTCCGTTGTTCCGATCAGAATGGTCTGGGAGTTCTTCGTAAATTGGAGGTGGATTGAGAAAATACGCAAAGTCCAATTTTGGATTTCCCATGATACCGTCCGAGGCAAGCGGATGGTGGTTTATGTCCAGCATCTGCGTAAAATATGAGAATATTATGATATATTCATGATCGCTGATTAGCATTCCTTTACTTTTCACTCCAACAAAAATCCTGATGATAGTAAAATAATATAGAAATGGAATTCGGAAGAAGAGGAATGTCAGGAATTTAAGCTTCGTGACTCAAACTTGCATAGATCAGCTAAAGGGTTGTCATAAAGAGGCGATTAAACGAAAAGGCGTTATACAAAGGGTTTGATTACAGCTCTTTAAAAAGATGATGACTATGTTTCAAAACGAGAGTAAGGAATGATCAAGAAGGATGATGACGGTGACTTTGCGATGCTTTACTCACCTCAATTGATGGCGGTGCAATTGGTGGACGCGGTCTTGCGTGAGATAAATCCTCGTACAAAACACCATTCCCATTCATCATTGAAGGGCCGTGGTCAAAATCCTTTGTTTGTGTAACACCTTTCCTCTTCTTTCTGCAGTCGGCGCAATTCATGAAAGTAAACGAGAAAAAATGACAAGTCATGAAATGCGCGTTAAAAACCCATTACGTAGAGCGTGTAAATTGTCAGTTAATTACACATCTCTGACTGAGTGAGAGAGATGCAAGTGGAAAATATAATTATGATGCTAGGTTTGAAATACATATTAGTTGAAAGAGTATTCGTACCTGAGTTTGAAATATTTCCAAACCAGACCAGCCACGACCAAAAGGATGACACATGAAACGAGGATCGAGCTGACCAAGAGCGTCACCGTTGGAAAGGAGCCGATCTTTTTGAACTCCGCATCGGATATCTGTAGCAATATGTAATATTATTATTAGTTTACAAAACATTGGCTCATGAATAATTAATCATTGGTTGATTTTTAGAACTCCGGTAGCGGATAGGAAAGCTATAAATCATACAATATTCAAGGAAAAAATATTAAATAGAACTGGCAAGTTGATAAAGTGATATAATATATTTGAAGTTTAATGATCTTTCTTAGCATTACAAACATTTTGCCATTTTGTTATGATTTTCAATTGGACATTTGCTGAATTCATTTCCTTTGTCGGTCACGTTTGCTTTTTCTTAGAATAATTTTGATGATCAAATGATCCAATCCAATCATCTCATCAAAACTCTCTCAACGAAGGAAAAAATGAAAGAGGAGGAGTGGATATAAGAAAACAGAATGAAAATACTTCCCTTCGTTATCCTACTCCTACTCCGCCTGACTCAATAGATGATGATAATGATGTGGAATATAACTTGCTGTTATTGCAAAAGGTACTCAAAAGTAGAAAAAATTCGTTGAATTTGGCATTATCTCCATAATCATCTTTATATTCAGTCATAATATCCTCTGAAAAGTGATTCTCATTGTTATCATACATGAAATGAAGTACAACAACGAATCTCAAAAGAAAAATTTGCATCGTTATCATGTTCTCCTGCCTTATCTCTTAGATTTTTATGACATTTAATTTGAGAGTAGCAGTTTCCGACTCAGGCAGCTCATCCACTACCATCCTCAGAGGAAAAGACTTTGATTTCAGCACTTTAGTCTAGCCAGCTAGCTGAATTACTTAGTTTCGTGCAAGAATGTTTTCCTTTGCTTTGTGGTTCTCATATCTAGACTGCCTGTTGAAAGTAAATTATGCACCTATGTA
>JAHZNI010003620.1:0-13509 GCA_027744415.1 Seira ritae | reverse complement strand
GAAAGCGACCCTTCACTGCATCCACAATAGCGATAGAGTATTTTAAAAGTACACCAGCTAGACAGCCTTGCCTTCATTAATAAAATATCAAACATTTTTTAATTGTCCTATTTGTGTGACGCGGACCCTAATATGTAGCGTATCATATCGTTCTTGTGTAATTTCAAAATGAATTTCTGACGTCAAAATGATATATTCGTGTATTTTCAAAATTTTTGACCCCTTTGACTTTGTGACTTGAAATTCAATAGGTTTATTCCTCGTTGTTAAGAGTATGTACCAGCTCAGTCAGTCATTCCCGAACAAAGTTATTGTTAAGGGGCTGTTCAAGTATTATGTCACACTAAAATCGACCTCAATACCCCCACCCCCTCTTGTATCACAATAGGTAGGATAGGGATGGTCACAATGATTACGATAGGAAGACCTTACACTCCCTAAAATATGACATAACACCTGACCAACCCCGAAGTGTTAACGGACGGACATTACGTGAACATTAGGTATAAAGTTGTAGTAATACGTTTGCAACATTATTAATAAATTGAGAATTAGATGGTGGTGCATACTTTCGTGCAACTTGCCAAAGGACATTACATTGTATCTGGAAGTTGCGAAACGTGCATAATAAATGATACCAATGGGCAATTATATTATGGAAATTTCTCGCAAAATCATGGAACGGCTAAAGTTGTTGTATAACATTGACTGTCGGCGAATGTGAAACTATATTCTCTTGTCTACAAACTCGGAACAAGGTTTCATTATTTTGTAGCAGAATTGAGATATTCCAAATACTTCTGTTGAACATGAAGCCAAATCTTTGTTGGATGCCACCACGATTTTGTATAAATTGAAATCATGTTGCCAAAATGGTAAATCTGTCATGTTCTTCTTCTACTTCATACGACGCTTGACTACTTACGATTGCATAAGTAACAAGTTTGTTTCCACTGGGACCCTAGCACGTAAACCTTTCCCCGTCCCTTGCATTTTCCGCTCATTATGCATATCACTTGGCTGAATTTTGAAAAGCATGTTCACGAGTGGTTATAAATAGCTTTCCGGTGCTTCAACATCCCCACAGAAATTTGCCCTCAATCCCGTGAAAGTAATTTGCAACTTGTGACAGGAATGTACGTGACTTCCAAATGCGATGATTAAATAATCAGCATTCAATATGAGTTGAATATATGTAAGTGTACGCGTAGCTATGGCGATGCTAAACCCCACATTTTACCACTGCGATCATTCGTAATAACAAGCGGCAAAAGCCGTGGTGATACTTGGTTTGAGCTAACCCGTTGTAATTGTTTCTGCTTCCACCTCAACTCACCCCAAAGCTCGCATTATATGACATCCACTTTCTCTCATACGCAATTTCCTTCCCTTCTAAACTTTCACTTAAATTCTCTCGTTTCGTTTCAATGCAGCAATTTCTGTAAAGAGGAGCTTCCGTATAACTTTTTTTCGCTGAACCCAGAAACTTCGAAGTTACCATTCATTGTCGTTGGCAAATGTTAAGCGCATTTCCAAGGACGAAAAAAATGCCATCAGTCCGTGATCCGATTTATCGTTAGAATCGTTTTTCTTCCCGAAACAAGATACAAACTGAACACAAAAGAAAACGATTCTCATGCTTTGATGCATACACAAGTACTGGCTCTAGTTTTCTCCGTATTTGTGGGTAGTATTTCAGTATGAAGACAATGGGGCAAAGAACAAAACACATTCCTTCAGCCTTTCCCCTTTTCTCATCTCTTGACTTTGTTTTGTTGTATTCCGAAAGGGTTAGAATTACAGAGAAATCATTTCTCGCTCCCTATTGTTTCATATTCTGTGCAAGTCTCAAGAGCTGCTACACAACATGCATCGTTGCTGCTCTCTCATCTAGATCTATAGAAAGCTTTGAGGAAAATGAGCAATCACAAGAGGCGGACAGCCAAAACAAGATCCGTGATTTCGATACCTTCTCGACGCCTTAGACATGTATGGGGAAAGAATGCGACGATGACGACGTGATAATCAACTAGACGGGAGCTGAAGCAAGACCGTACCGCATGGGCAAGCTCATCATCAGCAACAGCCTTTCTTATGTTCTAGATTTGCAACTCAAAAATACTTCAATATAATATTATGTAAGCATTACTGCTAAAGTTTGAGTAGACCAGACAAATGACAAGGAACAAGTCAGTCAAAGTCGCCAGATTCATTTTAATTTAAGTCATTTTCCGCATCCGCCACGGATTTCTCGTTCGCATTATTCGTGGTTTGAAGGGCCAGCAAAGCGCAGAGCAAAAACTTCCAAATTATATATATATATATGAAAAAAAAACAATGCAGCTTTGGGGAAACTATATGGTAAAGCTGCACCGGCATAGAAAGCCTTCACGAATCCCATGAATTTTTGGTGGAATTGGGAGTGGAACCAGTGATGCAGAGCTAATTCGAATGTTTAAAAAAGCAGTTTGCTCAACACTTTTTCACGTGATGTTGATCATGATCATCATCACGATTACTATGACACCGATAGTTAGTAGTCCACTTCTTGTGTGTAACTCTCTCACTCTCTGCTCTTCTGTGTGCAGATCTGGTCCATATAATTCCATTTTGTACCGTGTTGTCGTCCTCTTCAGATGTTTGAAATTTTCCAATCTTTTTTTTAAATCGAGAAATTACAGTAAACTTTTCGTCCCTCACCCGTTTCCTATTATAGAACAGGAGATGATGATTCTATGTTTGCACGTAACGTAACAGGACCCATCTTGTTTTTTTCTCTGGTGCACGATGAAGCAAACGACAAGGCATGTCGCACAATAGGACGGAGATTTTCAATGCGGGATAATAAGGACGGAAGTTATTTTCGACGCTTTTCTGTGGACAGTATGTATCAAGCAGACCAGAGAAGAGTGGAGAGGCTAATGCTTATGTTACTTAAACTCATCATTTTCCAATTTTTTCCGCATCTTCAGTGCTACTCTCGTTTGGATACTCCAGAAGGGTTACAGAATTCTGTTCTATGTATGTCCTGCCTGACTTGAGAAGGAAATTTAATTCGCTTGCACCATTCCTCTGGATACTCACGTCCGTTTTCTTCATATTATCGAAAGAGGAGGAGATGAAATGCAATCCAGCTTAGCTGAGGTATTTCGAACGAAAAAGAAGAGGTAACTTGATCACGTTGGAGATTTCATCAACTATGATAATGGGATTTCCTCTGCTGGGCCAATGGTAAGTGGAATGTATGTAAGGCGCCCTTTTTTCCGGGTAGTGGAGCAGCAATTAAAATTCTGCTCCTATGATGATGAACGTCGTCAATATGTACATTGTGTCCCACTCACATTTTTCATACTTATCGACATTTTAAAGCGCGAGGGTTTGCAACATTACGGTCATTTTCTTCAATCTGCTTTGAATGAACTTATCTCGGAGATGCATATGGTTTGACTAGGACGATGTCGACGCACGGATAATACCTCTTGGGCATATGGGGTGTGCGGAGCAAGAAGAGTAAACTGACTGAAAGTTTAAAAACATTACTTTTTCTTCGTTTTTTGCCATTCTTTTGCTTTTGCTGACGTTTCCTTTGACTACAGGAGAATATCAAGCATAAAATATCGAGGCTATCAGAAAATTTTTGAAGCGTATAAAAAAGTACGTTAGAAGAGCGCGGAGGGTGCACGGTACACACACGTCATTATTATGACCAACGAAATGGCACATGAAGAATGCTTCACTTCTTTAAATTCCTTTTTTTAGAAAAAAGATCGGGTGATGTGATGGTGGTAAATAGCTACGGGGTGCCACATTCTTACCAAAAAAAGAGTGGCAGATACTCTTACAAACTGCAATAAAAATATCATAGTTGCAATATCTAGATTGTAAAAATGTGAAATGCTACTCGGGAAAAACACATCACATCATACCTCACCAGAAAAAAAAGAGTGAGAAAAGAAGTAAAGAATTAACTTGGTTGCTTCCCGCAAAAATACATACCTCCTCACCGTAAATATTTCGGTATGCAAGAAAACCTTGAGAGACATTTTATCATGGCAAAAATGCTGGAAAACACAAAAACGACACAATCTTTTCGTTGTTTTCGGGTAGCACAATGTTAAAAAGTAGTGAGAAGTCACTGAAAAAAGGTACGGAAAACATAAGCCGTTCTTTCTTTTTCCTCCTTTTATTCTTGGCAAACAACAAACGTTCTTCTTAAAAGTTGCCTATTCTCCTCGCGGCCTTTCTCCTCATAGACTTACACGCCATAGCTCTCTCCCTTTCTGTGAGCGAACAAAGATTTTCGCCAGAATAAGGGTCGACTGACGACGCGACGGAAGAAAATGGCCAAAAAATTTGGTCTTATGGTTGGTCAAAATATAAAAAAGTGTTTGTGCATTTCTCTTCCCGGTACACTACTAGCTATGTATGCACAAGTGAATTCTCAAAAAAAGCAATATTTTTTGATGATCTTCCATCGCAGCTTCATTTTTTCCTGTTAGGACCAAAATATCATCGGTATAATCTCAGGAAGTGGAGTGGAGTTACGTTGAAGATGGAAGTACACCATCCTGATCCATTACTTGTTTCCTTTCCCCCTCCAAAAGAATCTGTTAGATGAGGTTCATGTATCTTCTTCCCGGTTTACTCCATCAAAACGTCATACAGAATGGATTCCTGCTTTTCCACGTCTCATTTCAGCACGCCACACGCAAGAAAAATCTTGACTCTAGTAAATAGTAAAAAAGGAGAAAAATTATTGTGGTGTAAGCGATTTCCAGATTTTTTCTTGTTTTTATTATTTTCTTTGGAAGTATGTAGGTTACCAACGATATTTTTCCATGTGATCAGAAACTAAATTGAGTATGGAAGCTACATACACACCTCCCCTGTTTCTAAGCCTTTCTCCACATCTGCCTGCACCACTACTGATTTTATACTGATCGTTTTATTTTCCTTTTTCTATTGCCTGAATAAAAATTGGGACACTCGCTGGATATCTTTGTTGCTATTGCTATTGAAAAGCTCGCTGCAAACTTTGCTCATTGTATCAATAGACAAAGGCTGAAGTTAAAGAAGCTCTATCTGCGAAATAACATTTTCATTTGGAGTCTGCAGTCATTCATTGCATCAAAGATCAAATGAAAAAGAGAGAAGCTCTTTCACTCTCTCTCACACACACGCAGAAATGATGATGAGCAAAAAGTGAACTTTCTATTTCCATTCATGGAATCAGTGGCGGTCATTTACAAAAGTGAAAGCTGAGTGAGATTAGAGATTAAAATCCCTGTGGAATACGAGACATTCTCAGCTTTGGCTGGCTTGTTCGGACATGTGTAGTACACGCGGTTCATTATGTCAAGTCAAGTGCCATGTTGACTCACGAATACGCATTGCCGATTTGCAATTTCCTTGTCCATATTCTAGTAAGCAATTATAACTTTGTCAGTGGCTATAATTATTTATTATGTTTGGTTGATGCCTCGGGATTTTCCTTTCGAATTTTTAAAAATTAGATTTTGCAAGTACGCGTACTCTCGAGGCTCCATCAAAAAAATCTTCATTATTTTATGCTATTTGCTCATATGGACTATGGACGTTTGCTCCATGCGTTACATTCCACATTTTTTGTTCGAGTAAAGTCTAATGTCTGTATGATTGTGAGCGTGAATATTATTCTTTAAAAATGGCGAAGGCGATATCATACAGTCGGTATTGTGTAGTAGTAGTTTTGGTGCAGTAAAAATAAAACCAGATTTTTTTTGCTGCTGCTGTTGTTGTTGATCGCAATCGCTATTCATATTATCCTTACTTCTGTCTGTTCTGCTGGAACTTTTTATATATTTTAAAAGTAATTGTTGGGAAAGCTTAGCGTTACATATTTTCGTAATGGGCACAATAAGCGAAGCCAAGTCAGAAGAAGTAGGGGGCATTTTTCATTTTATTGTTAATAGTCTCCAGTCCTTTGTTGTTTGAAAATGGAGAGTCACGGCGGGCGATGCGAATGTGGGGTAGCAAGCCAAGCATTTTTATTGTCTACGACCGCCTCTTCCTCCTTTCACGCATTTGCTCTCCTCCTCCTTCTCTTCTTGTTCTCACTTTTAAAATCGCTTCCAAAAAATTACTTTTGTTCCGTTCGATTCGCGATTCCACGAAATATATAAAAAAGGGGGACAGCGAATGGATCTGATTGCATCCAATTTTTAGGAAGTCACTTTACCTTGCAAACAGAAAAAAAACATCTCGTAGAAATCGGAAAGGAAAACCAAGCTGGTCGGTTCCAGTTACATTGGTTATCACTATCACTGTACCTGAAAACTTCAGAGGTGAAACTGAGACATGATCCAATCTTAACTTTCAAAGTAAAAGATGAACAGTGTTAAGTTTGGTCTTGGTCTTGGCTCATGTGTCTTTTCATGGCAAGGAAAAGCCCTGTGGCCCAAGTAAAAGTGCATTTACATCCAAGAAAATTTTCCACTACAGCAGCAAAGATTAGCTAGTTCGTTAACTGTTCCTTTTAAGGAGTATTCCTTATTCATGAGTGGATAAGAAAAATCAAACCGCGCAATCAATGAATTCTCTTGCTTCCCCTCAAGTTTAATTTGGTCTTGTTCTCACAAGTCATTTTGACTTTGAAGTTCTCCGTCTTTCACTCTTAAGCATGAGTCGGCATTGTTACGACGAAGGGAGTTTCATGATGAATTTATTAAATTAGCTGGCATGGTGGTGGTGGTGGTTGTGACTCCCTCCACAACGGGAGATAATCCATTGAATTTCTTTTTTTCTCAAGGAACGGAATAATGTGGTTGTGATAGTTGGCATGTCTCTCTGACTTTTTTTTGTTTGCATCTAATAACACCAAATAATGTAGAGTGCGCTCAGTCAGCGCCACACGTAATATTGTATCAACGAAGCATTACTTCATATTTATTCGTTATTTCGTTTTCCCTACTTTGTGATTCCATACACAGCAGCATCAAAAGCTTTCAGCGTTTTTGTACTCTGGCAAATTCCTGAAAAACTCTGGGAAAATAAAACGTGAAGTCTGGCTAGATTGCCATGCCTGGCCATGCACACTTCACTTGAACGAAAAGAAGAAGCCCGAGAAAGAATGTGGCGGAGTTGGGGAGAGAAAGCGGACCAGATCAGTCAGTGAAAGAAGTTTCGCCGAATCTGGAAAGAAGGAAACTGGACTCGAGGAGATAAAGAAGCATGTTACAAGCACTGTGCAAGAAAAAGAGTTCTTTTTATCAGTGTGAAAACAAAACCACTTTAGTTGTCCAACTTGAATTCTTAAATTATCAAAAGGGAGAGAAGGCAAGTTGTAAAAAAATAAAAAAAAGGAAAGAGAGGCGTGAGTCACAACAGCCTCTTTCTTACTTGACTTTGGCAACCTTCTTCGGCGACTTCCTGTTTTTTCCTTAATGTTTCGTCTCAAATTGTATTACGCAGTGAAATAAACGTCTCAAGCGTTTTTGCTTCTTATTGTGCTGCTGATTAGCTCGTTATGAAAATTTACGACCCGAGACCGTGTCGACCGTAGAGGAGCGGATTGGAGTGGACCGCAGCCGAAATTTGAGTAGGTGGACAGGGGGAAAAGACTCGGCAAATTGTGAGTTACTACTCCTACATAGCACCTGTGTGTATATATTTTAAGTTGACTGGATAACTGCTCACGAACAATCATCATCGGTAATCTTTGGTAATCTAGTTGCCAAAAGCAGTGAGAAACTACACAATTTTCCCATCCTTTTTATTCCGCTTTCTTTCTCTGAGAGAATCTACCTCCCTAGACCAAGGCTCGTTGACAGGACAACATCAAATCAGCTTCTGAAAGCGAACCAATCAAGTGACAATTTGCTACGACATAAATGAGCAGATTAAAAAGGGTAATAATAACGGTGGTGGTGGCGGCAATAGCACTGCTCTGAAAATGGTAATGGTTACGACAATAGGAAGGAAATAAGAAACAATGGAAACGACAACATGAACACGAACAAGGCAATATTGGAAGCAATAAACTATTATATCGGGCTCGTAAGGAGACACGTGCTAAAAATCCTCATCTGAGACTACTTTCTCCGTTTTTACTCTCATTGGACACGGAATGAAGTAAAGAAGTATTGTTCCATGAATAGCGGACTCACTCTCAGTGACAATGTATGTATGTATTTCCCAATAGACGTTTTTCTAAAGATCACTACGTTATTCCTGCCTTTATTTCTCCTTTGAGAACGCATTACCAGGTTTCTTTTCTTGGATATTTTATTGCCACCAAAGAAAAAAAGTAATTCATTTTTTTATTTCCTCCTCTACCCTTATTATTATTTATTGCAGAATTAGTTCCTTCTGCATTGAGATGAGGGATAAGGAATATAGTCCATTGAACCCAATTTACTGTTTACTAATATATTATTCGCGACTTTTTATAACGTTTCATGGGACTATTTAGTGCTGGTTTTATTGCTAACTGTGTCTAGTATAATATTTCCGGTAAACCACAAAAAACCTCTAGTTTTTAAGCTAGTTTTCTGGAGGATTTCTTCATTAGATTATGATTAGTCCCAGTTTCACATTTACCCTAATACAATTTATTAGGGACCTTTGAGCTCCGTCTTCTTCTTCGCGAGACGACACTAAGGTATTTGAGCTCAAAATTTGTAAAAAGCATTATCTGATATCTAATAGGCAGTTTGAAAATCCGACTTGAAGACAATGCCCTCACTAAAGCTTTTTTTGCTTTGCGACAGATTCTTTTTCTCTTTCTACTTTCATCTCATCTCGAATCGAATTACATAGCTTTTGTTGGATGCAGACTGAGCTCTTTTTTCCTGTCCTCCCAATCGAGTCAAGGGATTAACGTTTAATGACGGTGACTAGAGTGGGACGAGCAGGATCAAGAGAAATTATTATATAATATTTCTTTCGTTTGGCATATTTATGCTCTGAGGAGGCGAAACAAATGGATTGTGAATTGCTCTGGTAATAACTTGAGGAGTGTCGCATCTCTGGGAAAAGAATAACGATGACAACAATGCTTTATTTATTTCCTCACATATTTGAAAAATGACGGCGTGTTGTTATAGTTGTTGTTTACCCGAGAGGAAGAAGAAAAGAGGAAACAAAAGAAGCACATAAATTAATAATACCATACGACGACTGGATCATTGGGTAGCTTGTAGCTTCGTATATAATGTTACACACGTCAATATAGTATGGTAGTTTTACTCCAGCCAGCCACCACCGGTGAAGGTGAAAGCCATAAATTGTGTGGACGTGAGCGTAAAGCGTGGCGTGATTCTTTACTTCTCGTTTCCCCCAAAAATAACCCACTACACACTAGTTTTACCTAAAAAAGAACTAAGGCCTTTATTACTAGCCCAACGATTTGACATGTTAATACGTTATATTTTCATTTGTTTTTAGTGCTCCTCCAAAGGAAAACGCTCATTCATTCATGGAGGCAGTGATCTCGAAGCGGTAAATCTATCCAAGAAAGCCCGGAATTCAGCCTAGCCCTGGTCCCGAGAGGCAGAGAAAGCTGCACAGTCAGAAGTAATAAATGACGTTAGCTCGAGAACGGTTTGACGGTAAGTGACTTTGAATTTTAAATGTTCTTTGACAGGTAGCATATGGCTACATCAAACCAAACCAGATTCGTTTCAATCCTTAGCCAACCTTAGTAAGCTTCTTTCTCCAACTTTTTTTGTTCTTGTTCTAACTCTCTTATTATTGTTACTACAGTTGTTTTCAAGCAACTAGACGAAGGGATAAAAACAATATGGAGTATTTTTGGTTGACCTCTTCCAAAGCCTAAATCGTTTTAAAAAATGACGCACAAAAACTGTGTTAGTTAAGCCTTATTATTCCAAATCATCACATCACTGCATGATGACCTAATCCTGCTAAAAATCTAATATTTGAATTAGTATACATAAGGTACACATTTTCAAAAGCTTACCAATAATCTTTTCCGGATAAAACCGGATTTGGAAATTGCAAATCTAGGAAAAAGAAGGAAGGAGCATTTGTTCACTTTCAAAAGATGTACCTATATAATCCTTTGCATGCCTAAATGAAGTGATTTGAAAGTCGCGGAAAGGTGAAAGCAGTAACAAGTATACTTAAGATAAAGATCTAAAGTTTACGCTCCACATGTCAAGTGACTCACAAGACCAGTATTAGAAAAAGTATATTGTAGTAGGTAATGAGCACTGGAGCTGGAAAAAAAATCCGATCTGGAAAAGTACCCAGTCAGTTATCTGATTCCCATATGAATTCCAGATTTTTTCGCTAAATAGGCCTCTGAGGGACACAAACTTTTGGATCTCATGTTTCCGCTTTTTTACAAACGAAAGTGTGAGGAGCCTTGAAGCAGTTAAAGTTGAGAAACGAGCTTAGCTTGATGCTGATGCCTGCAGCTGCTCCATTTAATGCATTCACGTTGTGTTCTGAATTCCCGACGAACTTAAATCTTGTTGAGTGAGTGACCGCTCGAAACCATCGGAAGGCGAGTTGGTAAAATATTTATGGAAGCGAAACAAGCGCATTCCCGCTAAGCACAAATATGTAATAAAACTTGATTATGGCTTCAGTTTCTTCATACTCCGCTTTGAAACTTTTCTTTTAGTTTGCTTTGTTCGTTCGCTCTGAAAATCATTAGAGGAATATCGTTCCACTCCAAATCGCTCTAATTGCTTGAGTTTCAAAAAGACGTAGCAAAATAATAAAGTACAAAGAGAGGCATAAGACGTCCGTTATGTCGTGCTAATTAACCACTGAAAAATAATATTTAATTAAAATGATACATCCTCTTTGTCCTACGGAAGCAGTCATGGCATTATGCCCCTGGCTCCCAGATATAAAATATTCAACAAGGATCTCGGCAAACAGTTCTAGACGAACAAAGGAAGAAATTAAGGATAACACACAGAATGGATTTCCTACCACAAAGGAAATAAAGCTTTTCGAGTCCTATTTAAAGGTCTCACGGTCTAGTGGAAAGGTGCATCATGAAAAGAATTTCGATTAGCTTTTACATGAGTTAACATGACCACAGTTGGATGTTAATTCTATTCTCTTTTAGATTCTCGTGATATTCCTTTTCCCTTCAGGGTAAATATGATTTAAGTACGCCGCAAACATTTATGAGGTTATTCTACACAAATTAAGGTTGGCTATGCAGTACATAGAAACTGCTGCAGATAGATACATTGACATTCAAAACCTGTTTTCCAGTATGTGGATGAGGCAATAATTTTTTTCTGACCTCAGCACAGTAATAATAAGAAGTTTGAAAGATGTAACGGGCTTTCTTATTAGTTATCCTGACATTTACTGAAATACGATAACATTGAATGTTTGAACCATCACGAGTCCAAATATTTTTTTTTGCAAAACTTTGTTTGCTTGTTCTCAACTTGACTTAATGCAATATATATATTATCAACGGATAATTGGGTCAGCACTTACTTTCGCAGAGTAAAGATTACGTTTGTATTTTATACCTGCTCATACATCATACTTTTCTACGAAATACATCCCGCCTGGAAGCTAAACCATTAGAGAAAAAAGCGCCAAGGGGAGAAAGTTTTTTTTTACTATGAAGCCCAACTTCTTGAAAGCAGTGAGAAAGCAAAAGGAAACGGGTTGTCTGAGCAAACTCTTAATTCAACTTGGCAGTTTTCGTTTTCTCTGTTCAACAATTTGAAATATCCCCTCATGAATATATAAACATAACAAAAAAAACGTAGTGGGTTGATCGTGCCAAGTTCATGATAAGAACTCTCTTCATTCTTGTATGACTGGGATAAATTGATTTAAGACCATTTTTTCATGTCTTTCTTTTCTAAGGCAAGGCAGTTACTGTCTTTTGTGATAAAGTGAGAAGATGCGGGATTTTATTTGTAAGAAACATACCAATCTTTTTCATCATTGAAACTTTTAGAAGAGATGAATTATTTTTTTAAAAGAATTAGTGCGTTTGATTTTTTTGCTTATGAAGAAGAAAGCGAATAAATTGAATCCACCTTAGCGCGACCTTCTTTCATTTCCATATTGAATTTGCATATTATAAAAGTTTGTTTGTGAAAAATAGCATCTTTACAATTTCCTTATACCTTTAACATAAATATCGTTATGCCTTTGCTTTGCCTTAGTTCCATTGCTATGCTATATGGTTGGTACACGTGAATAAACTTAATGTGTTTTGATAGCAAAAATTACGCAACAATGCAGAATTCAAACCTTGGCACTTGACTGTAGTGCCTATGCCCTATTTAGATGACTGGACATTCCTTCTTAGTTTGACAGAACCTTTACCTCATATCGTTATCGTCCGATCAAGAAAAAAGTCACACTTGGCTGAACACTTTCTATAAACTTTACATGCACTGACTGAGAACGAGAACCAGTAAAGCTCTTGTCAGAAAAATGGAGCCTAAGTCAACTCGAAAGTAACTGATATTTTTTAAAAAACTTTCTTTTTGTGGAGGTATGTATATGCCAAATTTTGTATGCACAATTTTACATGTCCAAAACATCAGTGATAACCACATTTCTGTTCCCTTTCATATCAATATTTGGACTTGCATGAGTTGTTTTGGTAAAGCCATTGAACTTCATTAGAATGAGAAACTAGTAAAGTGAAAGCTTGGCTTAGGCTTGGCATAACCTAACATTTGCTTATTATTATTTATTTTTATAATATACTCTGATCATGTTCATGAAGAGTACAACTACATTAAAAGCGCACGTTCTGATGCTGTAATTACTTGGTTGAAGAGAAACCTTTTCTTAGAAACTGTCAAAAGGATGTCTTTAATGAGGTTTTCGTTTCATGTTAATTTTCACTTCAAAAGTTGCTTTCTTTGAATTTTGATTGAGAATGTAAAACGGTAGAAGATCTTACAAGCGCAATTTTACGAGTTCTGTTAGACGACATTGGATTGGTATCAGCATATGAGATACGTTTGTTTCACAAATCTAATTTTTGTTTGGCTTGGTGGAGTTTCAGTAATTAAAACCTCGTTTTTGTATTTTGTTTAAAAAAATTTATGCACACCTTCTATTAAGTTCTACTTGTAAATTTTTAAAGATTCTAACCATTTTTCCATCCCATTCTTGTTCTTCTTACTTATGGTTTGGAAACATAGGGAATTACCCTCTCTGATTTTACGCCTTAACCGTTTACATTTACAAGAAAGCGAGAACGTTTAAAATTATAGGGACTCAACAATGAGGTTCCCGCCTTTACAAGCCCCAATTGCACTGGCGGAGTAGAAGCATAAGCAGTGTCCCTCATATTTCATTCGAGCTCTTCCCACAGATACTTTAACAAATTGATTTAATGGAGATGAAATAAGGATTTAGGCTTAGCTTGGCAAATTCTAACTCGGCAAATTTTTTGCACTAAAATGGCAAATTAAATTAAATTCCTTGCTCTTATCTTGGCAAATAAAAAAGTTAAAATGGCAAAAGTAAAGAGAAAAGTCTTAAAAGTGTTGAATATAG